>JAGVVM010009906.1:0-14278 GCA_019149425.1 Psidium friedrichsthalianum | reverse complement strand
AGGTGGCGGGGAATCATGCCCAAGCATGGCGTGATTCCATGCTATTATGTGTGAGAGAGAGGGGCTCAGGTTCAATAGGGCTCGCCAACCTAACCTTTAGAATCCAAATGGGCCAAGGCTTCGTATGCATGCTAGGGCTTAAAATTCTTGCATGAAAATTTTGAGACAGGTCATATATCGAGATCCTATCTAAAAATGTCCCTATAAAAATTAATCATAACCTTTTCAAATAGTCATCATAAATATACATATTTACGAGTAATTTGACATTCCACTCTTACATTTGTGGTTACTTGAAAAGTTAAATAATTTAGAGTTTTCCTTATAAACTGAGTTTTTGTTTCACTTAAAAGGGCAATTTGAAGGGCTTTTTTGTTGACAAATGTGTGAAAATTCGAAAGATGATACATGAAATGGCAAGACTTAAATTTTCAACTAATGGCCAATATTAATTGGATATAAGTGCCTAAGTTAGCTCAAGTCTAATATGTCAATAGGTAGTTACTAAAAATTGCTGTTTAATATACATATATAACACTGTTGTTTTGCGTTTAACGGCGGGTCTTCGTTATTGTTAATTTAGAAATTTATGTTACTCTGAAATTTAAAGTGAATGAAGATAGAATAACTTGATTACGGCATTAGAAGAAGAATATCAAACAATATCTGATTTACGACATGAACGTAGTCAAGCTTACCGGCAAAGCAGCGAGTCAAGAGGCAGGGGCCAGCAAAAAAAGCACAAAAGTGAATACAAAGAAAGCAAAAAGCAGAAAAAGGGGTAAAGGTGTCCGATTTTCCCTTTGTTTGCAATCATTTTCGCTACAGCACCCATGATTATCCACTTACTATTTCCAAGAAAGCAGCCATGCATTATCGCGAGAATCCCATCACTAAAGATGCAATAATTTGAATAGACATTGGATAGTGGGGTGTCCATGCATCTCCCTCTCAAGTCCACCTTTAATAAAGATACTTTATTAAAAAAGTTAAAAGAGACTAATGCAATTATTATTCATAAACGGCTTATCAAAAGGGAATATTTTGGCGGATTGACGTTGACGTATCAATTCATATTTTATGTTTTTCCTTTTTTACTTCTCTTCTTTCATTTCTTTTTTTTTCTTCTCTTTGCATTTTTATATCGAGGGAAATAATCAAATTGCAGCTCTTAGACATTCAAATAGATCATGGCCAAGTTAAAGATCATCACATCTTGTAAAAAAAATGGAGATTGAATTACATTCACCTTGTTCTTAGCCAAGTCCAAATTGTAATCAAAGAGTTTGGTGGTATCGCTTGTTATTTTATAAACCATGTTTTTTCTTTCTCATATTGCTATATTTTAACTAGTGTTTAATTAAATTACCTCTTTTACAAATGACGGATAGTATGAATTTCTAGCTTAATTGAATCTTCTAAGTCAATATAAATTGAGTGCACTCGGGCTTTCAAGCAGGTTGACTAGTCGAAAATTTGGATTCCACGTGATCTTGCAAAATGGGGAAAACACTATATGGGCAAGTGGGGTTTAAAGAAGGTTATGTGTTGATTGTTCACTGATCAAGGTGGTGTTCTATAGTTTTGCTCTTAGGATTGGCAAACGGGTCGGCTCGGCTTGAACACGACATGACTAATGGTCTAGTATAATTAAAAATGGCCTGAAGGACCACGCCCTTGGGGCAAAGGAAAAAAAAAGGAATTATTGGCATTGAATGGACTTTTTAGTTTAGTCATCTAGAAGTCCGGACATAATCTGGCCAAAAAAAGTCATGGCTACACGGGAAAAATGGAAAAGTCTAATATAATGCACAGGAACTCCCATGCAACCCTTTATTATCTTAGCTACTAAATAATTTTTTAGCATTTTAAAAATAGCTTTTACATTAAATTAAATTATATTAGATAAATCATAATATTTAGGTGTGTGCATAATTGAGTGGTACAAATAGACTTAAAATACTTTCCCTAATTAATCATCTATTTCTATGAGTACGTAGCGTACCAGGAAACTAAGCTCACTTGACTTAAGGACCTACATTCATGATGACCACCCGTGTCAGTGAAGAGTGTAACATAAATTACTTTCTCTAATTAATCTTTTTTTTTCGAGTTTTAACTCAATGATAGATGAAATGGCAATATTCTTTTGAAAAATCCTTTCGTCCTAAGTATAAACTCAACAAGAGAGGAATTTTCCGCATGCCTTTTTTTTAATTATTTATGTTATGTGTCAAACGGCAATATTACGTAAAGCATCATACATTCATACCATAATAGATTAGTAGTTGAATGAACTATCACGTGTCGAGCACATGCGCGAACACTCGTTCAGCTATAGTTTCTCGCATAATGGATTACATCTCTATCACGGGTCCCTAAATGTTTTAACAAGATTATTTTTGTGATGAGTATTCAATGATAGATAATTGATGCCTATCATAATTCATCAATCTTTTAATGGATCTTTAAAGTGAAGCTGGCCAAAGTATGAGCGCATCTTAAACCTGGTAAAACTTTGATAAGATTATGTTTTGTTTACACTCCCAATTGCAGGATATAGCATCACCTTTTGTCGCCACGGCACTGCCGGCGAGTTTCTTTTATCAGCTGGTTACAAAGAACAAGATTGATAGAGTGTTAAAGTACTAGAATTTGATTTAGCAAACAAAATCTCCAAGAAGTCGGGCTGAGTCTATGCTGCTCAAATTCACGGTCGATGATCACAAGTTTTCGATCAAACGGCTGCAACAAGCCCAACCCCACGACTGACGAAGAAAATGCCAGGATCTAATGGCGGACAAGGCCGTCCGCAATTTCCCGCGCACGAACTGACGGTAGGGGGATTTGTGGTTTGTATGCGATTTACAGTGAGTTCATTTAAAACCGCATGATTAATTACTAATGACTAATGACTAATGACATAATCACCGCAAAGTTAATTAAAAGGGTCGGGACTGTGAATAATGCATATCCTATTTAGCTTTTAAGAAGTTCCATTAGCTCTTATAAAGGTTGTCGTTAATCCACGAGGCTCATCATCTTGTTCCAAAACATCATCTATATGCATATACTTTTTACCAGATTTTTCCTTGACTTTTACTATACACGAAATTATCAAAATGTTCCCAAAGATACGAAATTAATATAGGGTTGAGAATTTAAACATTATTTTAATTTTATCAGATTAGTTAACAAGCAACCTTTTGTTTTATTTTAAGAAATCAAAACCCAAGCGCCCTAATTGAAAAGTTGGTAGATGCTTGTGATGGAGAGAGTCAAAGCACTAACTTAATGAGTTGGGACGCAAATGGTAAATGAAAAGGAATCTAAGAATATTATAAAGAGAAATTTCTAAGGTTATCAACTGATGGTCAAGAATATTAAATGAAAAGGACGCAAATGATCAATAAGTTGGCTTTTTTTATCGGTCATTGCCGTGTAACGACTAAAGGTTACAGTCTATCATTATGTTTTGGAAATTCTCAAACATAGAAAGCGTTTGGTCGAGTCCTTTCCCCATAAATTGATAGTTTTTGCATTAAGATGAACATTTCAGAAGAAAAAATTATGCCATGCACAGTATGAAAAATCAATATGGAAAGGAGAAGGCTGGAATTTTTCCTTTTTCCCCACGGGGGGAGAGACATTTTTTTACGCTCTAAATTCCTAGATTGATCTTTCGGAGATCATTTGAAAAGCAAGAGCACCTAGATGGGCACTGCACCGCGGCAAGACTTACTCACCTTAGGAATGTGGTCGAATCATCTCATGGAAGTGGCTATGAACATATGATGTTAATAACTACAGCTACTTGACCAAAAAACAGTGGAAAAACAAAAAACAAAAAACAAAAAGGAAAAAAACATCTTACTTCTCCTTATATAGCCCCGAACCCATCAAATTAATTCATCGAAACAACAAACATATATGAAGAGAGTTGAAGGAAGAACGATGGTCATTCATGAGCTTCTCTTGAAAGTTGTGGAGCTTGGGACCATCATATTGGGTATAGCAGAAGCTGATGATCGAATGACCATGTCAGGATGCCGAAGCTCCTGCGGGAATCTCTTGATTCCATACCCCTTCGGATCGAATGATAGTGATCCCAAATGCCACATCGACCATCCTTCATTTAGAGTCGTTTGTGATGACTCTACTTGTTAGGAATCGCACACCAATTCCGAAAAAATAACCCAAGCAAACAATCCATAGTAGCAAATATATCGATAAAAGAACAAAATCAGAAGAACACACCAGAGAATTTGTTATCGAAGTTCACTCAAACTTGGGCTACGTCTCCGCGCAGAGGCACTCTGCGAATCCACTAGTCTTCAAGAAAAGTAGGAATACAATTCACGATCTTCTCACAAGATCAGGGCACAAAGAGATTGAGAACACTCAAAAGCCGTCACGGCCTCTCTTTTTCTTTTTCTCTCTATTCGCTAGCTTTGCGCTTCCCTTTTTTTTTTTTTTTGCTTTCGTAACGGCTACTACCTTTCTACATCGCTAATATAAAAGGTATATCTTTAACCTAGAAGCAAAAAAGGAGAAAAGACAAAAAAAAACCCTTAATATAATATTTTTGGCTTCACACGCCAACAATCTCCCACTTGAAGACAAATATATCTGATGCACCAAGCAGCTTTGCATCCATCCTTTCAAAAAAGCTAGTAACTGAACACTGTGCCTATGCGTTACTCCTCTTTAATTAACATGGAGTAATACCAATAGTAGTAGTACAGAAAATATGTTTCTCTCTGTCTACTACCTTGGTAAACATGTCAACTGGATTCTTTGAGCTATCAATCTTCTGTAACTTTAACTCGTTGTTTTTCAATGCTGACTTGATGAAATGATAACGCTTCTTGATATGTCTAGTTCTTGAGTGATAAGCTGCATTCTTTGCTAAGTGCACTGCACTTTGACTATCACTCCACAATGTGCTCACTGGCTGCTTTTGATGTAACTCCTCCATGGAATCTTGTAACCACATGATTTCTTTGGAGGCTTCCGTGATCGCCACGTACTCTGCTTCTGTCGTTGATAGAGCCACTATTTTCTGTAGTTGAGATACCCAACTCACTGCTATACCTGCAACTGTAAAGACATATCCAGTGGTACTCTTACCACTATCTCGATCTCTCGAGTGATCTGCATCAACATAACCTTGCAATTCTAGAGATGTACCTCCATAACAAAGAGAGTAATTTGATGTACCTGCTAGATATCTCAATATCCATTTTACTGCATTCCAATGCTCCTTACCCGGGTTCTGCAAATATCGACTCACAACTCCCACTGCTTGTGCAATGTCTGGTCTCGTGCTCACCATGGCATACATCAAACTCCCACTGTCGATGCATATGGAACTACCGCCATCTCATCTTTTGAAATCTGAGTACTCGGACACATATCCTTGGAAAGTTTGAAGTGACTCGCTAGAGGAGTCGCAACTGGTTTTGCCTTTTCCATGTTAAATCTCTTTAACACCTTATTCACATAGTCTTCCTGCGACAACCATAATTTCTTATTTTTTCTGTCCCTGATGATTTTCATGCCTAAAATATTCTTGGCCTCTCCCAAGTCTTTCATAGCAAATTACGATGCTAACATTTTCTTCACTTCTGTGATTCTCTTCATATTAGAACTAGTCACTAGCATGTCATCAACATATAAAAAGAGATACACAATATCACCATCGCTATACTTGCGAAAATAAACACAATGATCAGCCTCACAGTGTGCAAAACCTTTTTCTTCCATAAAACCATCGAACTTTAGATATCATTGCCATGGAGCTTGTTTCAAGCCATACAAGCTTTTCTTCAAGCGACACACCGTGTGTTCTTTACCTTTGACCTCAAAACCTCTAGGTTGCGCCATGTATAACTCTTCATCTAGATCACCATGCAAAAACGCCGTTTTTACATCTAACTGCTCGAGATAAAGATCCTCCACTGCAACTATACTCAGCAAAACTTTGATTGATGTCATTTTCACTACTGGTGAAAATATCTCGGAGTAGTCAATCCCTCCTTTTTGAGAAAAGCCCTTTACTACAAGCCTCGCCTTGTATCTGATACTATCGTCAGCTTCATTTTTGATCCTATACACCCACTTATTTAACAAAGCCTTTTTATCAGTGGGCAATACGATTAACTCTCAAGTTTTGTTCTGAAGTAACGAGCTCATCTCGTTTTCATAGCACGCTCCCATTGCATGTGAGATGTGTCTTTCTTTGCCTCATCATAAGTCTCCGGCTCTCCCGAATCTGTATATAAGACATGACTCAGAACAATATTAGCTGATGGATCAAAAATTACCTTTGGCTTTCTCACACGTGTAGATCTCCTCAAAACAGATACTTTAGGATCGTTAGTCTGTTCTGGATCACTGTATTCCTCTTGAACTGTCTGCTCATTAATAGTGTGCTCCTCTTGAACCTTCTCTTCAGGTACTCTCTGATATGGTAAAATCATCTTCACATGAATCGTGTCTAGCTCAACATATTCTGGCTCTATTGCGGTCTCATGCTCTGTCTGACGATCTTTGTACATCTTTTTTCATGGAACACCACATTCCGTGAAAAAAAGATGTACAAAGATCGTCAGACAGAGCATGAGACCGCAATAGAGCCAGAATATGTTGAGCTAGACACGATTCATGTGAAGATGATTTTACCATATCAGAGAGTACCTGAAGAGAAGGTTCAAGAGGAGCACACTATTAATGAGCAGACAGTTCAAGAGGAATACAGTGATCCAGAACAGACTAACGATCCTAAAGTATCTGTTTTGAGGAGATCTACACGTGTGAGAAAGCCAAAGGTAATTTTTGATCCATCAGCTAATATTGTTCTGAGTCATGTCTTATATACAGATTCGGGAGAGCCGGAGACTTATGATGAGGCAAAGAAAGACACATCTCACATGCAATGGGAGCGTGCTATGAAAAACGAGATGAGCTCGTTACTTCAGAACAAAACTTGAGAGTTAATCGTATTGCCCACTGATAAAAAGGCTTTGTTAAATAAGTGGGTGTATAGGATCAAAAATGAAGCTGACGATAGTATCAGATACAAGGCGAGGCTTGTAGTAAAGGGCTTTTCTCAAAAAGGAGGGATTGACTACTCCGAGATATTTTCACCAGTAGTGAAAATGACATCAATCAAAGTTTTGCTGAGTATAGTTGCAGTGGAGGATCTTTATCTCGAGCAGTTAGATGTAAAAACGGCGTTTTTGCATGGTGATCTAGATGAAGAGTTATACATGGCGCAACCTAGAGGTTTTGAGGTCAAAGGTAAAGAACACACGGTGTGTCGCTTGAAGAAAAGCTTGTATGGCTTGAAACAAGCTCCATGGCAATGATATCTAAAGTTCGATGGTTTTATGGAAGAAAAAGGTTTTGCACACTGTGAGGCTGATCATTGTGTTTATTTTCGCAAGTATAGCGATGGTGATATTGTGTATCTCTTTTTATATGTTGATGACATGCTAGTGACTAGTTCTAATATGAAGAGAATCACAGAAGTGAAGAAAATGTTAGCATCGTAATTTGCTATGAAAGACTTGGGAGAGGCCAAGAATATTTTAGGCATGAAAATCATCAGGGACAGAAAAAATAAGAAATTATGGTTGTCGCAGGAAGACTATGTGAATAAGGTGTTAAAGAGATTTAACATGGAAAAGGCAAAACCAGTTGCGACTCCTCTAGCGAGTCACTTCAAACTTTCCAAGGATATGTGTCCGAGTACTCAGATTTCAAAAGATGAGATGGCGGTAGTTCCATATGCATCGACAGTGGGGAGTTTGATGTATGCCATGGTGAGCACGAGACCAGACATTGCACAAGCAGTGGGAGTTGTGAGTCGATATTTGCAGAACCCGGGTAAGGAGCATTGGAATGCAGTAAAATGGATATTGAGATATCTAGCAGGTACATCAAATTACTCTCTTTGTTATGGAGGTACATCTCTAGAATTGCAAGGTTATGTTGATGCAGATCACTCGAGAGATCGAGATAGTGGTAAGAGTACCACTGGATATGTCTTTACAGTTGCAGGTATAGCAGTGAGTTGGGTATCTCAACTACAGAAAATAGTGGCTCTATCAACGACAGAAGCAGAGTACGTGGCGATCACGGAAGCCTCCAAAGAAATCATGTGGTTACAAGATTCCATGGAGGAGTTACATCAAAAGCAGCCAGTGAGCACATTGTGGAGTGATAGTCAAAGTGCAGTGCACTTAGCAAAGAATGCAGCTTATCACTCAAGAACTAGACATATCAAGAAGCGTTATCATTTCATCAAGTCAGCATTGAAAAACAACGAGTTAAAGTTACAGAAGATTGATAGCTCAAAGAATCCAGTTGACATGTTTACCAAGGTAGTAGACAGAGAGAAACATATTTTCTGTACTACTACTATTGGTATTACTCCATGTTAATTAAAGAGGAGTAACGCATAGGCACAGTGTTCAGTTACTAGCTTTTTTGAAAAGGATGGATGCAAAGCTGCTTGGTGCATCAGATATATTTGTCTTCAAGTGGGAGATTGTTGGCGTGTGAAGCCAAAAATATTATATTAAGGGTTTTTTTTTTTGTCTTTTCTCCTTTTTTGCTTCTAGGTTAAAGATATACCTTTTATATTAGCGATGTAGAAAGGTAGTAGCCGTTACGAAAGCAAAAAAAAAAAAAAAGGGAAGCGCAAAGCTAGCGAATAGAGAGAAAAAAGAAAAAGAGAGGCCGTGACGGCTTTTGAGTGTTCTCAATCTCTTTGTGCCCTGATCTTGTGAGAAGATCGTGAATTGTATTCCTACTTTTCTTGAAGACTAGTGGATTCGCAGAGTGCCTCTGCGCGGAGACGTAGCCCAAGTTTGAGTGAACTTCGATAACAAATTCTCTGGTGTGTTCTTCTGATTTTGTTCTTTTATCGATATATTTGCTACTATGGATTGTTTGCTTGGGTTATTTTTTCGAATTGGTGTGCGATTCCTAACAAGTAGAGTCATCACAAACGACTCTAAATGAAGGATGGTCGATGTGGCATTTGGGATCACTATCATTCGATCCGAAGGGGTATGGAATCAAGAGATTCCCGCAGGAGCTTCGGCATCCTGACATGGTCATTCGATCATCAGCTTCTGCTATACCCAATATGATGGTCCCAAGCTCCACAACTTTCAAGAGAAGCTCATGAATGACCATCGTTCTTCCTTCAACTCTCTTCATATATGTTTGTTGTTTCGATGAATTAATTTGATGGGTTCGGGGCTATATAAGGAGAAGTAAGATGTTTTTTTCCTTTTTGTTTTTGTTTTTTGTTTTTCCACTGTTTTTTGGTCAAGTAGCTGTAGTTATTAACATCATATGTTCATAGCCACTTCCATGAGATGATTCGACCACAATTCCTAAGGTGAGTAAGTCTTGCCGCGGTGCAGTGCCCATCTAGGTGCTCTTGCTTTTCAAATGATCTCCGAAAGATCAATCTAGGAATTTAGAGCGTAAAAAAATGTCTCTCCCCCGTGGGGAAAAAGGAAAAAATTCCAGCCTTCTCCTTTCCATATTGATTTTCATACTGTGCATGGCATAATTTTTTCTTCTGAAATGTTCATCTTAATGCAAAAACTATCAATTTATGGGGAAAGGACTCGACCAAACGCTTTCTATGTTTGAGAATTTCCAAAACATAATGATAGACTGTAACCTTTAGTCGTTACACGGCAATGACCGATAAAAAAAGCCAACTTATTGATCATTTGCGTCCTTTTCATTTAATATTCTTGACCATCAGTTGATAACCTTAGAAATTTCTCTTTATAATATTCTTAGATTCCTTTTCATTTACCATTTGCGTCCCAACTCATTAAGTTAGTGCTTTGACTCTCTCCATCACAAGCATCTACCAACTTTTCAATTAGGGCGCTTGGGTTTTGATTTCTTAAAATAAAACAAAAGGTTGCTTGTTAACTAATCTGATAAAATTAAAATAATGTTTAAATTCTCAACCCTATATTAATTTCGTATCTTTGGAACATTTTGATAATTTCGTGTATAGTAAAAGTCAAGGAAAAATCTGGTAAAAAGTATATGCATATAGATGATGTTTTGGAACAAGATGATGAGCCTCGTGGATTAACGACAACCTTTATAAGAGCTAATGGAACTTCTTAAAAGCTAAATAGGATATGCATTATTCACAGTCCCGACCCTTTTAATTAACTTTGCGGTGATTATGTCATTAGTCATTAGTCATTAGTAATTAATCATGCGGTTTTAAATGAACTCACTGTAAATCGCATACAAACCACAAATCCCCCTACCGTCAGTTCGTGCGCGGGAAAATTGCGGACGGCCTTGTCCGCCATTAGATCCTGGCATTTTCTTCGTCAGTCGTGGGGTTGGGCTTGTTGCAGCCGTTTGATCGAAAACTTGTGATCATCGACCGTGAATTTGAGCAGCATAGACTCAGCCCGACTTCTTGGAGATTTGTTTGCTAAATCAAATTCTAGTACTTTAACACTCTATCAATCTTGTTCTTTGTAACCAGCTGATAAAAGAAACTCGCCGGCAGTGCCGTGGCGACAAAAGGTGATGCTATATCCTGCAATTGGGAGTGTAAACAAAACATAATCTTATCAAAAGTTTTACCAGGTTTAAGATGCGCTCATACTTTGGCCAGCTTCACTTTAAAGATCCATTAAAAGATTGATGAATTATGATAGGCATCAATTATCTATCATTGAATACTCATCACAAAAATAATCTTGTTAAAACATTTAGGGACCCGTGATAGAGATGTAATCCATTATGCGAGAAACTATAGCTGAACGAGTGTTCGCGCATGTGCTCGACACGTGATAGTTCATTCAACTACTAATCTATTATGGTATGAATGTATGATGCTTTACGTAATATTGCCGTTTGACACATAACATAAATAATTAAAAAAAGGCATGCGGAAAATTCCTCTCTTGTTGAGTTTATACTTAGGACGAAAGGATTTTTCAAAAGAATATTGCCATTTCATCTATCATTGAGTTAAAACTCGAAAAAAAAAGATTAATTAGAGAAAGTAATTTATGTTACACTCTTCACTGACACGGGTGGTCATCATGAATGTAGGTCCTTAAGTCAAGTGAGCTTAGTTTCCTGGTACGCTACGTACTCATAGAAATAGATGATTAATTAGGGAAAGTATTTTAAGTCTATTTGTACCACTCAATTATGCACACACCTAAATATTATGATTTATCTAATATAATTTAATTTAATGTAAAAGCTATTTTTAAAATGCTAAAAAATTATTTAGTAGCTAAGATAATAAAGGGTTGCATGGGAGTTCCTGTGCATTATATTAGACTTTTCCATTTTTCCCGTGTAGCCATGACTTTTTTTGGCCAGATTATGTCCGGACTTCTAGATGACTAAACTAAAAAGTCCATTCAATGCCAATAATTCCTTTTTTTTTCCTTTGCCCCAAGGGCGTGGTCCTTCAGGCCATTTTTAATTATACTAGACCATTAGTCATGTCGTGTTCAAGCCGAGCCGACCCGTTTGCCAATCCTAAGAGCAAAACTATAGAACACCACCTTGATCAGTGAACAATCAACACATAACCTTCTTTAAACCCCACTTGCCCATATAGTGTTTTCCCCATTTTGCAAGATCACGTGGAATCCAAATTTTCGACTAGTCAACCTGCTTGAAAGCCCGAGTGCACTCAATTTATATTGACTTAGAAGATTCAATTAAGCTAGAAATTCATACTATCCGTCATTTGTAAAAGAGGTATTTAATTAAACACTAGTTAAAATATAGCAATATGAGAAAGAAAAAACATGGTTTATAAAATAACAAGCGATACCACCAAACTCTTTGATTACAATTTGGACTTGGCTAAGAACAAGGTGAATGTAATTCAATCTCCATTTTTTTTAACAAGATGTGATGATCTTTAACTTGGCCATGATCTATTTGAATGTCTAAGAGCTGCAATTTGATTATTTCCCTCGATATAAAAATGCAAAGAGAAGAAAAAAAAAGAAATGAAAGAAGAGAAGTAAAAAAGGAAAAACATAAAATATGAATTGATACGTCAACGTCAATCCGCCAAAAATATTCCCTTTTGATAAGCCGTTTATGAATAATAATTGCATTAGTCTCTTTTAACTTTTTAATAAAGTATCTTTATTAAAGGTGGACTTGAGAGGGAGATGCATGGACACCCCACTATCCAATGTCTATTCAAATTATTGCATCTTTAGTGATGGATTCTCGCGATAATGCATGGCTGCTTTCTTGGAAATAGTAAGTGGATAATCATGGGTGCTGTAGCGAAAATGATTGCAAACAAAGGGAAAATCGGACACCTTTACCCCTTTTTCTGCTTTTTGCTTTCTTTGTATTCACTTTTGTGCTTTTTTTGCTGGCCCCTGCCTCTTGACTCGCTGCTTTGCCGGTAAGCTTGACTACGTTCATGTCGTAAATCAGATATTGTTTGATATTCTTCTTCTAATGCCGTAATCAAGTTATTCTATCTTCATTCACTTTAAATTTCAGAGTAACATAAATTTCTAAATTAACAATAACGAAGACCCGCCGTTAAACGCAAAACAACAGTGTTATATATGTATATTAAACAGCAATTTTTAGTAACTACCTATTGACATATTAGACTTGAGCTAACTTAGGCACTTATATCCAATTAATATTGGCCATTAGTTGAAAATTTAAGTCTTGCCATTTCATGTATCATCTTTCGAATTTTCACACATTTGTCAACAAAAAAGCCCTTCAAATTGCCCTTTTAAGTGAAACAAAAACTCAGTTTATAAGGAAAACTCTAAATTATTTAACTTTTCAAGTAACCACAAATGTAAGAGTGGAATGTCAAATTACTCGTAAATATGTATATTTATGATGACTATTTGAAAAGGTTATGATTAATTTTTATAGGGACATTTTTAGATAGGATCTCGATATATGACCTGTCTCAAAATTTTCATGCAAGAATTTTAAGCCCTAGCATGCATACGAAGCCTTGGCCCATTTGGATTCTAAAGGTTAGGTTGGCGAGCCCTATTGAACCTGAGCCCCTCTCTCTCACACATAATAGCATGGAATCACGCCATGCTTGGGCATGATTCCCCGCCACCTTGGACAAGGAACTGCACCGAATCCTAATTTTCCATCAAATTGGTCGTGATACCTGAGACTTTTTCTTTGGCAATTGTAAGAATCACCGTTCAACTTCATGTTCGAGGGATACTCATGGAGACTCCTCCATTTTGAGGAAGAAAAGGCAGACATTTCTGGTATATCTCGGGAAGGATCTAGAGGAGGAACAAAAACCGAAGGAGATTGAGAACTCCCTTTAAGTCGTTAATTTAATCTCTAACCAGTGTCCTTTGCATTTTTGGTAGATGAACGCTAGTCTCTTCTGATGAGCTTTCGCGAGTAGAGACTGAGAATCTCCCTCAAATCACGAGCATCACTGGCTAGAGCCAAACTCTAGACAAAGCCTGATTTGTGACCTAGACTGAGCGTAGCCGTGATCGAGAAAAGCCCTGGCTCGTTGCCAGCATGCACCCCAGTTTGCTATTCAGCCTATCTTGATCGATGTCTAGAACTTTCTATACTCACCATTCCTCTATGTTAATTTTTACGACAATTTTCTCTTCTTCATATTTCGATTTTTTTTTTCCATATCACTATGCCGCTAGTCCACATTGCTATTTCTTTGTATACTAAAATGCCCTTGCTGGGGAGTGAAATCGAATGGTGGGGTGCCATAACTTTGGAACTACATGTCACTATAGGCTAATCTCATTTAATAAACACTAAAGCCATTCTAATGTTCGAGTGAGTTCATGCATGTAATAAGTAGCCTTCAGAATGTTTCACAATTTATATGAATTGCATGCTTAATTTAAAATAGTGATTGCATATTTGTGTGCAATTGTACGTCATCATAATATCTCCAAAGCACTCTGTTAAATAATACTAAGTGAAAAGAGGAGTTCCCATTATATTTGAAAACTAAAGGGACTTCTTGGGATTAATTTTCTATTACCAAAAAAAAAAAATAATAAAGCAACAAGTCCATGATCAGTTTCCATAAGCAGTGTGCTGCGCAATGAATTTTCGTGATAGTTGCTTCATGTCACAAGTGTAAAGCTAGATAATCCAAAGTATGGTTTTGCACCCTGATTAGTGCAATGGTGATATAGCACAGCTTATGATTAATCCAACAGTCGACATCAATTTATATTGATCC
>JAGVVM010009905.1:5000-12297 GCA_019149425.1 Psidium friedrichsthalianum | reverse complement strand
AATTTTAGATGAATAGTAACAGTTTTGTTAATTGCTCTTTCTCATAGCGCATCGAAAGTTTTTCCTAGACATTTTGACTAATAAAGAACTAAGCTACGCATATTTTTACGTATTTTTTTGTAGCAGCATCTATTAAACTCACCTAAGGTTGTTAAAAATATCTAGAGTTAAATTCTTAACCTTTGTATTGAAGCAATCTAGCCATATACCTTTATAGAAAAGTGAGATTAATTTTTAAACTTTTTTTTAATAGGCGCAATCAATCCTAATTTTTTTTAATCTAAAAAGCAATTAAATCCTAAATTTAATGTTGAAAAGTGTGATTTAAGAATAAGCAGAAAAGTGAGGTCATTACATAAGGTACCTTCAATCATCCGAACAACTCCAGCAAAGTAAATCATATGTGGTGCGATCATGACCTATAGAGCGTAGGATCGGAAAGAGTTATTCCCATTTTTGTCGTTAAATTCGATATTAGTATTAACAGGGTTATAGCAATCTTGTTATGAATCGCCTACTTGAAAAAAAAAAGAAAGAAAGAGAATAATGGCATGGTTCATTTGAGAAGGATAACAAGCGGATGAATCTATAACGTATGAGACTTGGCCAAAGCATAGTAAATTAGAGTAGAGCCTAGCACCGATACCGATATAGTTTTCTTGTATTCCATGACGATGAGTTATTCAAGTATTTATATATGTTTGTACGTTAACAAGACATTGCAATATCGCACGCACAACTGATGGCGATTCAAGCAATGAAGATCTCGAGAGATACGAACAATCGAAGGAGATACCGATAATCTCGTAATTATCCCAGCAGTAAAATAATTGGAAAAGTGGAATTTTTGAATCGATGACATAAACATAGGCGTTGACTAATAATGAAAGTGGAAATTCGTTGTCGGGGTGGCGATTGTAGGTAAACGAGGTGGGACTTGCGTGTTCATTGCATGTTCGACACTTGTTATCGGCTCCTGGCGCCATACGCATCCGTTGTCCGGTTTTCATTTTTGGTGGTTTTTATCGTCGTCGCGCTCTCAAGCGCGTGCGGAGACTCGCTTTGTAAAATTGGTTTTACTCGATGATTATTCGAATTCTTTAACGCGTGTCAATTCTAAAAGTATAAAGCATACCCCGTCAATTGGCAAAAATGATTTTAGGTACTGTTTGGTTCAACATTTAAAATGAGCTTTGAGGCTCTAAAGTCTTTTGGTCAAATATAAATAGTTTTGGTTCGTTTTTTTGCTAAATTTTGAAAAATACAATTGCATTCTCAAATGTTCCTAAAGGCCTTTAGCTTAAAATAGTTTCGAAAGTACTTTGAAAAGCTGCATTTTTGAAATACAACTATAATTTTTTTTTTTTTTTTTATTTTCTTCTTTATTTTATATTTCCTTTTTCTTTTACTTTTGTCTTTTCTCCTTCTTTCTTCTTCTTCCTCCTTCCTCCACCAACTCCAAAACTTTACAACGGTGATTGCCTAACGATGGACCATGACATGCGGGCCAAGAAGCTCGAGGTCTAGTGATGCAAGCCTTGACCTTGAGCGAGTGAGCGAGGAAGACTCGGCCTCAACTCATGGGCCTCCAGTGAGGTCGGGGAGACGCCAAGCCTAGCCTGTGACCGGTCATCGGCCGATTTTGTGGCTAACTACATGTTGAGAAGAAATTAACAAAGGAAGACGGGAAAAAAAAGAAAAAAATTAAAGAAGGTAATAAAAAATATAATAATTAAAAATTAAAAATAATATTTATTTGTAAAATAAAAAATAACTAAAATCGAATTATTTACAATGGATTTTTTTTACTAGATGGCATTTATATCAAAATTACTTTTTAATGTGTTTTTAAAATACATTTTACTAAACACTATTTACATTTTGGAAATTCACTTTAATCCAAAGAGGTTTGTATTTTTCCAAGAACATTCCTCCAAAACTGAACCAAAGAAGCCCTCATACACCACTATTTTTTTTAAAAAAAATCCGAGTATACTATAATTATTTGTAGATTATGTTTTTTTAATGTAATATCGTTTCAGAATATCAAATCGATCTTCTTCGTGTTTTCGAATAGAGTTGCATTCTACACAATAACAATCAGGTAACTTATACTAAGAAAAAAATGTTTGTCGATTTTAAAAATCACAATAATATAAATTTCGCCGAATTAATTCATTGGATCTCTCATCAAGTCATTATCTAGATAATCTATACCAACCTTTATTGAAAGTTTGAGAAAATAGGGGAAAAAAACGCGTAATTCCCCTTTTGGCGTTGCCCCCTCGCGTCATAATAATATTGATTAGCAAATGGACAAGCCATTAAATGCCAAACGACCGGCGCGTGGATGCGCGTCCGCCACGGGGGCGCCTGCAGAGAGGCGCGTGGGACCCGAGCCAGCAGAAAATCGAAAAACCGTTCAAACAATGAAACGGACGTTTGTCCATTGCCCCAACCTCTGTGTCCCGCGATTCTCCGGTCGAGGCTGTTGCTTATGCTCTGCGACTACTTGGAGGAATAGTCGTCCGCAAAACATTCGCTACGCTCCAACCATTTTCCCTGTCTCTTACCGCAGAGGAAATTTCCCACTGATAACCACACTCTTTGCGGGATCATGGCGGGGTTTCTTTGTTTCTTGAAGTGGTGGTGATCAGCTGATGGAAACAGGGGATGGTGCAGAGAAAACCCAGGAAAGGGCTGTTCTTTATCTTCTGTTTCCTTTGCGGTTTGAGGGTGGAAAAGAATGATGGGTTCTTCTGGGAAAGGTTGGAACAACAGCTTTGATTACTCGTTCAAGATATTGGTGATTGGGGATTCGGGTGTTGGCAAGAGCAGCCTTCTTCTCAGCTTCATCTCTAACTCTGTTCATGATCCTTCTCCTACCATAGGTACGGAACAGTACAGTCTCTCTTTGCGGTTATATTTTTTCGTTTGGGCAGCTGAATCTTCTACTGGTATCATGGGCAAATGTGTGAGGAATGATCTTTTTGTATGTGTAAAGGCCCTAATGAAGCAACTTATCTTCACTTGTGCTGAGGTTATTCTTTTGCTCTTCATGCTTTTGTTGCTTGAAACACTCTTTTGTTTATCCTCAGGGATGTGGTAAACGGCAAGAAGAATCAATCGTCCTTCCTTTCTGTGTGATTTTGTTCCCTATCTATTGCCTGTATGAGTAGCTAGGGCACATTGAATTGGGAGGGTCAGGGATTTTCTGTTAAAAGTATGGTGAGGACTGGGACCTCTACGAATTTACTTCTTATGTCCCACATTGCAATCAACTCTGTAGCTTTTGGAGCAAGCAACTGTGTGGCCCATCGCGAGATTCTCTATTTTCTAGATTCTTGTTCATTAGGGTTATTCTGTTGGATTAGAACTGAGAATATGCTAGCACCAACAATATGAGCAAGGCAAAGAGGACTGGTCTTATATTGGACATTAGCCAGTTGGGTGTGGATTGGAAAATTCCATTTCATTGTATTTTTCTTTGCCTTAATGAAGATCCGTTTTGGTGTTGACAAAATCAGCGGTGAAATTGGACACCATTTCATCCAAGAAAGTGTCTATTCCTCTCGACTCGCATCCTCTTGGTTGTATGTTGTTGAATGTGACTGAGCATGTTCCAGTTCTTGCATATCTAGTGTGATTGCATCTCCCTCTTCTTATTGGCAATGGGAGTAGGAAGCAAAATCTCTAAATTCTGGTTTTTGGGGGAAAAAATTCCAGGTGTGGACTTTAAGATCAAGCTTTTGACTGTTGGAGGCAAGAGATTGAAGCTTACAATCTGGGATACTGGTACTGCCAACCTGCTATCTCTTTTTCTTACGAGTACTCTGTTGGTTACAGGTTTTAATCACTCTCGACTCTACTTTTAGCGTCAGTTTTTCTCGTGTGAACCTTTCAGTAACCTTAGTTACTTGAGAATCGAGTTGCACCAGTCAAACTAGGCACAACTATCCTCACCATTTTTTGGTTGTCAAAAGTAAAATTCAGCATGCATGTTGGAAAGTTGAGATTTTCAAATTGGACTAAACAAAATTTTTATAATTGGTGATGCAGTCATGTTACCCAAACAGGTTTGGTTGGCTGATTGTGATCAATATTAACTCTTGCCATGTGACGGTTGGATATGGAATTCAACATAAACTAACAGGCCTTTCCTGTTATTGTCATTATGCGATCTGATAGCAGTTTCAGTTATTAACAATCATTATCCGGTGCAGCTGGACAAGAGAGGTTTGGGACATTGGCGAGCTCGTATTATAGAGGGGCGCATGGACTTATATTGGGTGAGCCACTGTGTCTTGTGGAGCCCTGTTTTTTTGTAGTGCCACTCTGTTTAATCTTAGTTCGAAATTTATATCCTCCACTAGATAAATTCCTGGGCTAAATGGGCATACTTGCTAAGTGGAATGTGATGCGAGGCATAAAGACTATAGTAGAACATTCAGACAAGAAGTTGACTTGTTAGCATGCTTTACCACAATTTCACATGCTTATGGCTGTATTTATTCTGCTGATTTCAAAGCCTTACATATGCTTTCATGTAATCTGATCTAGTTTATGATGTGACACGGCGAGAGAGTTTCACAAATTTGTCGGATATATGGGCAAAAGAAGTGGATCTTTACTCTACAAATCAGGACTGTATCAGAATCTTAGTTGGGAACAAGCTTGATAAGGTAAGCCGATGCCCCGGGTTATGGTCTTTGGCTCTCACTGACTGTAATATCTCTCTTCGAGAGAAGAGAAGCCACCTTGCTTCTGATGACCTGATGATTTCAGGAGAGTGGAAGGGCTGTAACTAGGGAAGAAGGAAGAGATCTAGCTCAAAGACATAGATGTTCGTTTCATGAATGTAGCGCGAAAACTAGAGAGAACGTCGATCACTGCTTCAAGGAGCTTATACAGAAGGTAAGCCTCGTCAAGATTGCACCAGTGAATTTCCCACATTCGTATTGTGATATCAGTACTTCTTCAAGTAAAAGAAAACGCTTTACTTGTACCAAATATGAACGAGTTCGATTTGATTAACGTGTCCGACCAGCGCATGTATGCTGATGTTGTTAACATTAATCAACACAGATGATGGAGGTGCCTAGTATACTAGAGAAGGGATCTGTGGCGGTGAAGAAGCAAATCCTGAAACGGATAGAACTGGATCAACCGCCTCGCCATAGCAGTTGCTGTTCGTAGATAGAATTGTTCGACATACAAAAAAACAGATAGGTGATATAGACATACTGCTGAGAAACATACCCATGAGAAGATTTACGGTTGAAAATTGGCTAAAAAGAGTGATCCTGGGTACATTGCAAATCTGGTGGTATAGGTATAGGTATATTTTCAAAGTCTGTTGAGTCGGAGGATTCTATTCCTGCCATATAGTTTAATATTGTAAACCGTTCATTTTTGTTTTTTTAATAGAGAAAGTCCTGTACTTTTAATTTGTCAGTATCTCTAGTTTCACGAACTCTTTAATCAAGTTCTTCGTGAACCAAATCGGGCCATACCCGATTGATGTAGCCGTCGAAATGACTATCGTAGGGTGATATGAATGAACTTTTTCCTACGTGGATGTCGACGTGGGTGTCCATATTTGACTAAAACTTGTCCACGTCATATTCAGACATCGTTTGCATTGGCTAAGTACACGACTATGCGGGTATCCGCATGTTTTATCCAGAGGTTCTTTTGCAAGTCTTTGCACAAAAATTTAAAATAAATTCTTTAAAATACATTAATTTAAAATTTTTTGGTATATTAACGTTGAGTTTATCCCCCGCCGTCGAACCGAGGACCGCGAATTTCGTCAGGTCGGTTCGATGAACCCCGAGGCTCTGTTCACAAGAATCACAACCTTGGAAATAGTTTTGTCCAAACATTAAAAAAAAATAAAAAAAGGTTTTTTTTTTGCCCCCACGACAAGATAACAAGGAAACAGCGCGCAAAAAGACAAGCACCGCCGAGACGGCTCGTCCCGACAACTGTAGATCGATGTGGCTTCGCTTTCCCACGTGGACGGTGGGGATGACGAACCCCCCACCAGCTGCAGCCAAAGACGAGGAGAGAGAAGGGGAGAGAATTGGGGATCAGGTTTTCCGGCTAACCATGGTTAAAACTCCCCCGACAGTCTGACTGGACGTTCGAAACCTTCGAAGACCTGCTTAACCATGGTTAAGTCTCGCCGCTTCCCCATTTCCCAATTTCCTCCTCTGCAAACAAAAAGCTCTTTTGCTTTTTTGACATTTCCATGAATCGAATCTCTCTCCTCCCTCCTTCCCTCCCTCTCTGAGTCTCTTCTCTACGATTTGTCTTCTTCTTCCCCAGAATCCAGCCGCCGCCTTCGGAGACCAGTGTTCTCCGGTCAAGACTCGTCCATTAGCCTCAACCTGGAACTCCACATTTCGCTTCCATTTGAATAAGCTCGAGCTGAATGCGAGTGCTCGAGAGGTCGAAGACCTCTTAGAGAAGAGAGAGAGGCGGTTTTTTCTTGGTGATGCTTTCGCCGGTACGTTCTCTATCTCGTTCTTCAGCATTTTGATGGTTTTGTCAGAGCTTTAGGACCGAGTAGAGCCTCTAAGACCATCTTCGGTTCAGCTCAATACAGTCGAAGAACACGGGGGTTGGCTTTGGCGAGCTCATTAGAGGAGCCATTGATCGTGGAGATGCCAAATCCGTCTTCGCAAGAGGTTTCTTCCCGCGACCTTACGGCACCGCCGGCAGAACCGCCGGCAAAGAAGAAGCGTAATCTTCCAGGGATGCCAGGTATGATTGGCCCAGCTAATCTGCAACATCATCGCAAAAAACCCTAAATTGCCGCTCACAAAATCTCTCTTCTGTGGCAGATCCTCAGGCGGAGGTGATAGCTCTGTCGCCGAAGACACTGCTGGCGACGAACCGGTTCGTGTGCGAGATCTGCAACAAAGGGTTCCAGCGGGACCAGACCTGCAGCTCCACCGGCGGGGCCACAACCTGCCTTGGAGGCTTCGCCAGCGGGACGGCAATGCGGAGCCGCCGCGGAAGAAGGTCTACGTGTGCCCTGAGCCAGCCTGTGTCCACCACAGCCCCGACAGGGCCCTCGGCGACCTCACAGGGATCAAGAAGCACTTCTGTCGGAAGCATGGCGAGAAGAAGTGGAAGTGCGAGCGGTGCGCCAAAAAGTACGCCGTCCAGTCCGACTGGAAGGCCCACATGAGGACCTGCGGCACCCGCGAGTATAAGTGCGACTGCGGGATGGTGTTCTCTCGGTATGACCGTGTTTGTTCTCCAGACGAAGCGGGTCAATGACTTCACA
>JAGVVM010009904.1:0-17715 GCA_019149425.1 Psidium friedrichsthalianum | reverse complement strand
CCCTCCCTCTCCTCTGCAGCAGATCAAAGAAAGCGAGCTGCGCGCGGCCGCGGGACGCGGATAGCCATACGGTCGCAACGAGCGGTCCCACCGTGCCGCGGCAATTAAAAGGAGAGTGAAACCGAGTATAGACGAAAGACGATATCAAGAGAGCAGCGAGCGACATAGGAACGAAAGATCAAATACATAAGCAGGTGAGAGACACAACGCAAGAGAAACGAGAGGGATAGCAGCATGAAGCGAAGAGCAGACACGAAGCAGCAACTAAAGGCGCGAGCGATGATAAAAGATGAGCTCCCTACACTGCGAATCCCACGCCCATAAAGTTTTGCCCCCCTCCGCCAAAGCGCGAGACACACTCCATGGCTTCATTGGATCAGAGGAATTGTCAGAAAAGATCACATGTCAACTTCTCTGTATTTACTAGTGCGTGTACTTGATCACATTAATTTAATGTTATTTGTAATTAGCAGGGAAATTTTGTAAGGGAATGTGCTTATCAATATGTTAGATAATACAATTAAAGGCTCTTGTTCCAAACACTTAAGAAAGAGCTTTTTCTAATTGTTGTGCTAAGGCACTCCACAAGTTCCTCATCTGAAGAAAGTCCTTTATTGACCGAAAGTTTTCTTGGTGATAGCACATATGTTCTAGTGTTTTTATTTGATATGAAATCAGATTCTTGTATTGTTTTCTAGCTCAAAAGTTAAATTGAGGAAGAAGTCAAGGCAACTAGCAGAGAGAAGGATACCACAATTTGAAAATTCAAAACCTTCCCGAGGTGAGCTTCATTGGACTTTCACGCTGTTGATCATGTCCTCTTTTATTTACAAGTAGTCTATTGATGTTTGTCCTTTCCTTCTTATATTGGTCAGTAGACTAAATGGTCTTTCATTTCCTTTTTATCTTGGTAAATGACGTTTTCTTTCTTGATGCATTTAAATGGATGGTTAATGAAAATACAAGCTGTTTCATTAATAATTGCGCCAGTGATTTGCAAGTAACTCATGAAGGAAGAAATTTTGTAACATGATGAATTGAAGATGAAATTCTAGGTGGGTGATTAGGGATACCTGATGTTGTTTGTAAAAGTTTGTCTTTTGTAGTTGAGATTGCAGAAATTGCTTGAAAAAAAATTAATAATGGGACTTAGTGTCTGCTTGTTTTCTATGAAATATTAGTGTAATAGCTTTCACTCACCATTTAGGCCTTTGAATGTTGATATTCCTGGTTGATCCATCATATATGTGATTCGTGTAAGGCTGTAGATCACTCACTTTATGTGAAATGTTTGATGTCAACTAACTATTTAAGCTTGTGATGTATTTCCTTTCTCAGGTAAAGTGGAGAAGCAAAACAGAAAGCTGCAGAAGCAAAATCAAGGGGAGATGATGCTTTTCGAAGAAAGGACTATCAAGCAGCTTTAGATGCTTACACACAAGTAAATGTTTCTTCTGATTTCAACTTCTTGCAAATGTAGTGTCAGTCAGTGAACTCGTTTCTCCTTTATCTTAGCAAAGTTTGAAATTTTTCTGGCTACTTTATGAAATATGGCTCAAAAGAAGATATCTAAACTAACTATGAAGTGCTCTCAATCAGACTCAAATGAACCACTCTTTTTGTTTGCTTATCACAGGCAATAGACTTTGATCCAAATGATGCGACTTTGCTTTCCAACCGAAGTCTATGCTGGATTCGCTTGGGACAAGCTGCGGCAGGCTCTAGTTGATGAAAAGGGCCTGTAGGGAACTAGATCGGATTGGCCAAAGCTGCTATAGGAAGGTGTAGCTTGGCGTAATTTTGCAGGCATTGTGTTCACTATTCTCTTGTCCGTTAGTCAATCATTGGGCGTAGTATTTGTGCCTTGGTGTTCCTATAGTATGACTGGTTAATCTTTGGCAGAGATTTGACGAACAGCCAATTCTTTCTATGAGGGTGTCAAGCTGAACCCTGAAAATAAGGAGCTTGTAAACGATGTCAGGTTTGGCTGAGCAGGACTCTCCTCCAATTTGAATACGAACAAATGGGGTAGTGATTTTGTTTTGGAATTATCCGTGACTAAAAGAAAAGATTAAAGCCCCCCCCTAAAAGTTTGTGGGTGCATAAACACTAAAAGCCTCGAAAACTGGCTGTGATTGCGACACAGAGTATGGTGTTTTGGACACTAACATATCCTTTTCTCTGTTTCCGTCAAGAAAATTTCTATGGTCAAAATTGCAGAAGTCATCTTGTTCCTGGCAAATGCATTTCAGTTGTTGCATGAAACTATGCAGTTTAGCCTTTTGACATGTTTTCTGGTTCTTTGCAGAAGAGAAAGCTGCGAAGCTGGGAAGGAAGTCCATGGTACGGACAAAGAGTACATACTTGAAATGCTTGATGATGGCAGTGAGAAAGAAACGTTGCATGCTCGTAGTCGAAGGGACATTGCTTGATGAATAGATGTGCGCCATTTTCCTGAGAAAATGACGGCATTAACCCCTTATTTTTTTTTTTTTCATTTTGAGCTTGTTTGGATATTGTTCATCAGGTTTGCATGTCATGTTATTGGTTTAACGAGCTATATGCAGTTTTGTCTCGAGTTGAGGCTGCTGTGTTAAGGTTTCCCCATCCCGAGAATGGTTTGCTAGGCCTTGTCTCGTGTGACACTGTACCGATCATTGTCTTGGTGTAGTCGACGGGCCAAAAGCAAAGAATGATGTGAAGCTTTACATATCTTCTCTAATGGTCTGGTGAGGCAAGCCCAGATTAAACTGCGATCTGTTCCTAAAAGAGGAATGCTTACCAATTCCATACGTGCCACTTCTATGGTTGTTTAATAATTAATCGCACAACCCAACAAGGAAATTGGAAGTCTCCATCTATTGATATGTTTGTTTATCCAATTCCATTTCCATCCTCAGTCTGTTGCCTTACAAAAACATGGAAAAAATTACCCAAAAAAATTCATAATCTATGGTATTTTTTACCAATTTCAGTCATGAACTTTTAATTGTGCTAATGAATTTTTAATTTTTTTTTCATGTTTTTGCCAATTGATTTTATTCGATCAATTTTGGTCGGAAATTGCCAATGTGGACGCCAGCCTTTTTACTTAGTATGGCAACGCGGTATATTTTTTTACTAATTTTTCTTTTCTTTTTTTATTTTTTTTCTTTTTATTGTGGTCAGCTGAGGGATTGAATGAGGCCATCGTGGCTGCGAGCAAGGCTCACCGTGGCCTCACCCAAATTTGGGCAAGGGCTCAAACAACCCTTTCTGGCCACAATAGTCAAAAGAAAGAGAGGAGGAGAGAAGAAAAAGAAAAAAAAATGAAAAAAATAATAAATTATAAAATATTATTAAAGTTGTCTAAGTTAGTATTAGTCGTGTCATGTAGAAAGGTTGACATCAACGTTGGTGGTTTATTGCTGAAATTTACTGGATGGGACTTAATTAACAAAATGTGAAAATTTTTAGAACTTAATTAGTACAATTATAATGTTTGAGATTGAATTGGTAAAAGTACAATATATTTAGAACTTTTTTGGTAATTTTCCAAAACTGTGACCAATACGGCAAGCTTAATAGTTTTATATGGATCTATTTGATTTCGTTTACTAAACAGTTTGTGGGAGAAGATTTGGTGTTTATCTGTTTTTCTTTTTAATTTTGACCGCGGGCGTCGCCTTTTAGCGTTTTTATTTTGCCTAATATCCAATTTTATGATGGAAATATAATCATTTGAAATCTTCTCAAATTTTCGAATAAATTAAAGTATATTTTTTGAGTGAAGATTTAAGTGTGTGTGCTTTTTTTCAATAGAAAAATGAGATTACGTAATAATTCCAAGACTTTCAATGTACTAATAGAATTCAGTTAGTGCCAAATGAAACTAAGTCAACAACGACTAACTGTTAACTACCGCCACTGAGATTTTGCGCGGGGTTTGGCCATAAGAAACAGTTAAAAGGCAATGCCCTTTCAAGATTCAATCATACTTCATTCTCTTTGAGCTCTGTGAAAGCGTCGACCATGGCGTCCCCTTCGTCTACTCCCCTCAGAGGTCTCTCTCTCTCTCTCTCTCTCTCTCTCTCTCTCTCTCTCTCTCTGTATGTGTGTGTGTGATGGCCGGGAAACAGAGTAGTGACTGTAGCGTCCCTTTTGATCATGATGAAGTGTTCTTAACTCTGTTTTCGAACCAAATTTTGCAGTGTCCTCGGAACTCCTGAGTTTTCTGAGTGCTGTTGGGGCTGGAAATCTTGGCTTACTTAAGCGTACATCTTGGCTTCTTCTTTTTCTTGCTGTCTTCTTCTTATTATTCTTTTTGGCCCTTTCGGTCTGAGCTTTGGTTTCTTGGGATTTCTACAAAATGCGCTGCATCTGTCGAATAATGCGGGGAAACAGAGCTGGCTTCACAACTTGATGATGGGAGAGGGATGGAAAGAACTATAGCGGATGCTAGGGATGATAAGGGACGTGGGCTGCTTCATTCGGCCGCGACAGAGGGCAATATCGCACTGTGCAAGTACTTGTTGGAGAAGTTGAAGCTTGATGTGAGCCCGAAAGATTTTGAGGGTATCCCCGCTTTTAGCTGTATCGATTTTGCTCTGTTAGTTTTGAGATTTGTGTATAAGAGTGGAAGCCTTCTTTGGCAAGTAAGAGATGAATAATTTTCTGAAGAATTGTTTCTTTTTCAGGTTTCACTCCTCTTCATCACGCTGCTGCATCGGCTCATATTGAAACAGCAAAGTATCTAATAGATCGAGGTGCTGATCCTGTTATACCTAATAATAAGGGTCTGACAGTCCTGCATTACTCTGGTGGGTCAGGTAAGTAAATTTCTGTAACATTTGGTAAGCATCTACGTTTACCAATTGCCGCAATTGCTTTCCCAGATATATTCATGCGCGCACACAAGAACACGAGTGAGTGCACATTGCATCTTGTCATGGTCAACTGAAAATGGACATGCTTATCTGTGATTATTTCTTCGCAGGGAACATTGAATTGATGAACTTTCTACTTTCTAAAGGGGTCAACATTGATTGTGAAAGCTCTCCTGTCAGCCCTTTAATGTTTTCTGCTGCCTGTGGTCAGCAAGATGCTGTAAAATTTCTCTTAGAACATCATGCCAACGTAAGCTTGAGAAATTATGAACTCTCTTAAATTATCTCTTTTGCCGCGGACTTCTGTGAGCCCGAATAGCTGTATCCATATAGAGAGAGAGTTGCAACTTTGTGGATATGCCTTCTGCATGTGCACTTGTCTTCATGAACAAAAGGCAAGAAATATATTCTTCTGTAATATAGAGAGGAAGAAAGAGAAAGTTGGAAATGGTTGCCGGTTTGGAGGAATCTAGCTGTTCTGTGATGAGCGTGTGGTCCCACGCAATGCACGGAATTAGCTTTTATGTTCGAAGTAAACGTCTCATCTTTGAATGCATTAACAATAAAGTGGATGGGTGGATTGAAAGTCGAGATATTACATTACGATTGCTATGATATTACTTCGATTCGAGATGGCAAGGAACAGCTTGCACACAATTTTTGGCAACAAAAGAGAGAAACCAACAGTGGAATGTTTGAGAATCAAATTGTTATTTCGTGTCTCTTCTCCATTTATATCAGCATTGTGCTGAGATTATTCCTTAGCAGTGACAGAAAAGGAGTTTTTGGATGGGGTGGAGCAGTTGGTATTCAATTTCATTTTTTCTGTTTTGCAGCCAAATGCGGAAACTGCTGATCGTTCAACTCCGCTCTTTGCATCTGTCAATAACAGCTCGCTTGGATGCTTAAAGCTGTTGATTCAGGTTAAGTCAAGTTTCAGTCAGTCTCCACTGATATTTATGCTGGCTTCTTCATATCCTTTAGTCGTGCCTTCTTAATGCTGTGTGCTATTCTATGAATTAGACTCTGATTATAGTAGCGCATGATGGAATCAGCATCCCTTTCTTGCTAACATTCAGGTTCCATGGAAGACTGAATTTAATCCCAAAGATTTACAAAAGGGTTATGTCTGTTTACCTCTTTTTAATGTTTTTCATTTGGTCCAACCTCTTTTTAATGTTCAAAGGTACCATTTATGCTCGAATTGAAAGCAGTACTGTGGCTGCTTCGAACTCCGACTGATGCCCTTGCTTGCTTTTATGTGCTTATGTCTAGCGTTATAATTCCCATGTGCACATAATTTTGATGTCCTTACAGTGGGGTGCCAAGGTGAATGTTACTTTGCCTAAAGGAGGAACACCTCTGCACGTTGCTGCTTTGAGGGGGAACCTCGATGTCATAAGTTGCTTACTAGAAGCTGGAGCTGATCCCAATGTCAGAGATGAGGTCGAGCTTTAAAGCTTTAGTACTCCTTCAGTTTTAATCTCATGTTCATCCACTACCTCTTCTGAAAGCTTTTTTAAATGCAAATGGAGTAATTTGCAAGAAAAAGGAACAGTTTTTCGATTGATCATTGTTTCATTTTTTGCAAGGTCCATGCTCCATCATGTTATGCTTTCACTTCAAAATCTGAAAGTTAGAAAGATATTTAAGATATAAAGATTATGAAAAATTTCTAAATGACATTGAATGAAGGTACAATTCCAGCAATACAAGAGAGGAAAAAGAAAAGCCACTCTAAATACTCAACTTAAATTCCTTATTGCTAATCTCGTTTTCACCTTTATGGAAATAGATTCATCGAAGGTCTTTTGGCTGTGGATCATTCACTAAAGATCATGATGTGTTCTGGTCATCACAGGATGGGATGACACCCATACAACTTGCAGCACGAAGTGGTAATCGTGCGGCCGTGGAGATTCTTTTTCCAAAGACTTCAGAAATCAAAACTATTCCATGGAGTGTGGATGGAATCATGGTGCATTTTCAGGCTGAATATGAGAATATGCAGGTATTGAGGTGCCTGCCATGTATGGCTTTTTTCTACCTCCTCTTGCTCCATGTGAATGTTGTTGAAAATGTCCAAATTTTGATGGGTTTTCTAGTCTCTATTTTGCTAGATGATCCAGATGGTTTTTCTGATTAGGATGTTATTGGTTAGTGCCTAAGAGCTGTAATGATAAGTTTACCTTGCTTACATGATGGCAAAAGCCTCCTTTTGTGTATAAATCTTATGATTCGTGTAGGCATGTAGATCACTCACTTTACGTGTAATGTTTGATGGGGACATATCAATCAGAAAGCTCTAGATGAAGAAGCACAACAGAAAGCTGCAGAAGCAAAACAGAAAGCTGCAGAAGCAAAATCAAGGGGAAATGATGCTTTTCAAAGAAAGGACTATCAAGCAGCTGTATACGCTTACACACAAGTAAATTCTTCTTCTGATTCCACTTCCTTGCGAATGTATTGTCATTTAGTCACCTCTTTTCTCCTGTATAGCGAAGATAGAAACATTTTTTGGCTACTATATCAGATATGGCTCAAAAGAAAACATCTAACTATGAAGTGCTCTCAATTTGACTCGAATGAACTGCTTTTTTGGTTTGGTTATCACAGGCAATAGGCTTCGATCCAAGTGACGCGACTTTGCTTTCCAACCGAAGTCTTTGCTGGTTTCACTTGGGAGAAGGTGAACATGCTCTAGCTGATGCAAAGGCATGTAGGGAACTTAGACCAGATTGGGCCAAAGCTTGCCATAGGGAAGGTGCAGCTTTGAGTCTTTTGCAGGCAAGTGTTCACTTATTCTCTAGTCCATTAGTCCATCATTGGCGTTCATGTTTGTGCCTGTATGTACCTTTACATGACTGGGAAATCTACTGCAGAGATTTGAGGAAGCAGCCAATTCTTTCTCCGAGGGTGTCAAGCTTGACCCTGAAAGTAAGGAGCTTGCAAAGGCTTTCAGGTTAGGCTGAGTAGACTTCTCCAATTTGAATTACGAACTAAAAGTTTGCGTGTGCCTAAAATGCTGAAGTATCTGTTCCTGGCAAATGCATTTTCATTGCAGTTTTCAGTTAACTAGAATTTTCCATGAAATATGAGTTTAGCCTTTTGACATGTTTTCTGGTATTTGCAGAGAAGCTGTCAAAGCTGGAAGGAAGTTCCGAGGGACGCACAAAAAGAGTTCATGACTTGACATGCTTGAGAAGCCGTGAGAAAAATACTTGATGCTCAATGCGCCATTTTCCCTGAGAATGACGGCATTACCTTTTTTTTTTTGTTTAGTTTTTCTTTTGAGCTTGTACGAATTTTGTCCATCAGTTGCATATCGTGTTCTTGGTAATGAAATCTACGCAGTTTTGTCCGAGGCGAGGCTTGCTGTTGTAAGGTTTCGCCATCCACCGAGAATGGTTTGCTCGGCCTTGGTCATTGAGCTGTGTGACTGATCTATTCGATCTTGGCTCGTCACCGGGCTCAGAATAAAGAAATGATTTTGTTTCCAAGTATCACAGTTGAAGTTTCACATATCTATTTGATCTTGGGTCGTCGACGGGCCGAAAAGAAAGAAATGATTTTTGAAGCTTCTTCAATTATCTACTTGCGGGGGTTATAGCTCGCTGATTGATTCTTTCGTCTATGTTGGGCTAAGACCTCTACCTTTCTATTAGGTAGGAGCTGTTTTCCTTCCGATTATATATTTTCTTTGGTGCTTCGCCCATCTCAATGTCTTACTCCGGAAGGTTTAGGGAACAAAACAAGAAAACAATAGCCTGACAAATGGTTTTTGGTTCGATTCGGGTGCCTATTTTAGTTAAGTACTAAAGAGAACCCATCCTTAATTTGAGATATTAATAAGGTGAATGCCCATTACATTTAATGCTAAATCATCTGCTTCTCATGTTCTGTGAATAGCCAGGAATGTCTAAAAAGGCATTTACAAATCATTCTGATTCTAGCTTTATTCGTTCCGTTGAAGAAAGGAAGAAATATTTAAATACTATTAAAATTACACGTGAGACAATTTGGTGTTTATCTATTCTTTCTTTTAATTTTGGCCAAGGGTTTGTTATCCACTTTGATTACGCCTTTTAGCATTTTGATTTTGCCTTTTGCTACTTACCTGACTTATTGTAATTATCCAATTTAATGACATAAATTCAATCATTGGAAGTCTTTTCACATTTCGAACAAACTCTATTTTCAGTAGTGAAGATTTAAGTGTGTTTTTGACAAAGTGACTAGCAAGCCAAGATAAGCCAAAACAAATCCCCCTAAAATTTGAATGAATTACGCCACAAATCCTAAATTTGGGAATATTCCATATAAGGGCTTGAACTGTCCATATTTTCTCAAATAATGGTATGAAGCAGATCTTATTTTAAATAACGACATCAAGTGGCCATGACTGTTTTAAATAAGGGTTTGATCTCGCCGATCGGCTAAATATTGCGGCCGGTCAAGCGCATTTTCGTCTAAAGTGAATTTTAATCTATATTTTAGATAAATTAGATTAAAAATTTTAATAAAAATTCAAAAAGAAAAAAAGTACAATTGAGAGGGATGCCTGACCCTCACCGAGGTGTTGGCAACCCCGTTGACCATCTCCGACGCCCCACCAGCGATAGGGCAACGATCATAGGTGGAGGGCAACGCCTCTCGCCTATATTTTTTTTTGTGTTTTTTTTATTTTATTTAAATTTTAGCCTTTTTTTTTCCTTTTTTGAGTTTGTCTTTTTTTATAGAAATATTTTCAAAAATAAAAATAAAAATTAAATGATGAAAATGCCCTTGACCAACCGATGAGGTAGACCCTTTTTTAAGGTTGATATGGCCACCTCAGGTTTTTTAAGATCTACTTCAAGTTCTTATTTGAGAATTTCCCCTCTATATTTTGTGAGAAGTACATCTATGTTGTCAATGGTCAAATAATTTGATTATTTTTGCTTAAATCTTAAACCTTTATCAGAAAGTATAGTCAAGTCATAAACTTATGGTACGAAGTGCAATTTCTAGATGTCATGTGCGTGTAGATTCTAGTAATGTTGAGTAAAATAACTCAATTGTACATATTTTTTAACTAAAAAAAGGAGTTAATACCATGAAAATCCTCAAACCGGTACACTTATGAGAAGTTTACTCAAAACTATTTTTTGACCACAAAAAATCCGAAACTTGTATACATATGACAAATCTACCTCAAATTATTTTTTTGGCCACAAAACTCCCCAAATTAATATACTTGTGATAAATTTACCCCAAACTAGTACATTTGCAATAAATTTATCCTTTGTTAGTTTTCCGTTAAATTTTACCATCAAATCGTAAAGTTCGATGACACGAGGCAATTGACGGCTGTATTAGTTGGGATTTTTACCCTCTATTTGTCACAAATGTATCAATTTAGAGTTTTTCGTGGTATTAACCCGATTTAACGAAAATTAACGAAGGGTAAATTTATCAATTGTGTATCAGTTTGGAGTTTTTGGTGGTTAAAAAATTTAATTTGAGGTAAATTTGTCACATGTGTACCAGTTTAGAATTTTTTTGTCACAAATGTACCAATTTAGGGTTTTTTTGTGATAAAAATATAGTTTGGGATAAATTTATCATATGTGTACCCGTTTAAATTTTTTTGTGGTAAAAAAATTATTTGGGTAAAGTTGTCATAGGTGTACCAAAGTTTGAGATTTTTGCCGTAAAAAATAGTCTGATAATAACCCTTAAGAAAAAAAGTCAATATAATTTTTCCCCCCGGAATTTAGTTAGTACCGAATAAACGAAGTCAACAACATCTAACTGTTAACTGGTATCACTCAGCATTAGCCCGGCCCGCTCTCCGCACTGAGATTTTGCGCGGGTTTTGGCCCGGAGAAACCGTTAAAAGGCAATGCCCTTTCAAGATTCAATCATGCTTCATTCTCTTTGAGCTCTGTGAAAGCGTCGACCATGGCGTCTCCTTCGTCTACTCCCCTCACAGGTCTCTCTCTCTCTCTCTCTTGGTATCATCACCGTTTGAACAGGAAACTGAGCACATCTTCACCATTTGAGTTTGCAGTGACTGCAGCTTGCCTTTTGATGATGAAGAAGTGTTCTTAACTTTGTTTTTGGAACCAAATTTTGCAGCGTCCCCGGAAGTCCTGGCTTTTCTGAGTGCAGTTCGTGCAGGAAATCTTGACTTACTCAAGAGTATATCTTGGCTTCTTCTTCTTCTTCTTTTTTTTTTGGCCCTTTTGTTCCAAGCTTTGGGTTCTTTCCTTTGGGATTTCTACATAATGCCCTGCATCCATTGAATGATTTGGTGAAACAGAGTTGGCTTCACAACTCGATGATGGGAGAGGGATGGCAAGAACTATTGCGGATGTTAAGGACGATGAGGGACGTGGGGCGCTTCATTTTGCTGCGACAGAGGGCAATATGGACGTTTGCAAGTACTTATTGGAGGAGTTGAAGCTTGATGTGGACCCGAAAGATGTTGATGGTATCCCGCCTTTAGCTATATCTATTTTGCTCTGTTAGTTTTTGAGATTTGTGTATAAGAGAAGACGCCTGGTTTTGTGAAACTTGAGTCTTTTTGGGCTAATTCTCCCGCCATGGTTCAGTATCGATTATACCTACAAGTAGGAGATGAATAAATGTCTGAAAAATTGTTTTCTTTTTAGGTGATACTCCTCTTCATCATGCTGCTACATCACCGCATATTGAAACAGCAAAGTATCTAATAGATCGAGGTGCCGATCCTGCTATGCCTAATGATAGTGGTCTTACAGCAGTGCATTACTCTGCTGGGTCAGGTAGGTCAATTTCTGTAACATTTGGTAAGCATGTACGTTTACAAATTGCCACAATTGATTTCTCAGATAAAGCTAACAATTACGATTCTTCATATTTAGTTTGCTCGCTCTCTCTCTCTCTCTCTCACACACACACACACGCGCGCGAGCGCAAACACATGCACGCACGCAAAATCACCGTGCACATTGCATCTTGTCATGGTCAGCTGAAGATGGACATGCTTATCTGTGATTATTTCTTTGCAGGGAACATCGAATTGGTTAACTTTCTAGTTTCTAAAGGGGTCAACATTGATTGTCAAGGCTCTTCTGGAAGCCCTTTACTTTTTTCTGTTGCCTGTGGTCAGCAAGATGCTGTCAAATTTCTCTTAGAACATCATGCTAACGTAAGCTCGAGAAATATGTGATCTCTTAAACTTTCTCTTTCATGGCCGGACTTCTGTGAGCATGAATATCTGTATACATATATGAGAGGGAGTTGCAACTTCATGGATATGCCTTCTGCGTGTGCACTTGTCTTCATGAGCAGAAGGCAAGAAATATATTCTTCTGTAATCAATGGTAGAGAGATAGAGAGAAGAAGAAAGAGAAAGGTGGAAATGGTTGACTGGTTGGATGAATCTAGCTTTTCTGTGATGAAGCTACAGTAATAAGCATGTGGCCCCGCGCAATGCACGGAGTTGGCTTTATGTTCGAATTTTACTGCATGTATTAAAATTATCTAAATGAGGTATTTCGTGTCTCTTCTCCATTTATATCAGCGTCATTTTGAGGTTACTCCTTAGCAGTAGCAGAAAAGGCGTTTTGGGATGTGGTGGAGCAATTGGTATCTAATTATATTACTTCTGTTTTGCAGCCAAATGCGGAAACTGTTGATCGTTTTACTCCGCTCTTTCATCTGTCACTATCAGTTCGCTTGAATGCTTAAAGCTGTTGATTCAGGTTTGTTGGACTTTTAGACATTTAACAGTTAATATCACTTTACTTTTCTTGTACTCCAAGCTTCCTTTCTGTCTCCATCACACCCATTGTATCTGTTAACATTTTGCATATGAATTAAACTCTGATTGTAGTAGCGCATAATGGAAGACTCATTATAATCCCAAAGATTTACAGAAGGGTTATGTCTGTTGACCTCTTTTTAATGTTCAAAAGTACCATTTATACTGGATTTGAAAACAGTGCTGTGGCTGGTTGGAATTCTGAGCGACGCCCTTGCTTTTATATTCTCACGTCTAGCGTTATAACTCCCATGTGCACATAATTTTGATGTCCATACAGTGTGGTGCCAAGGTGAATGTTACTTTGCCCGGAGGGCGAACACCTCTGCACGTTGCTGCTTTCCGGGAGAGCCTCGACATTATAAATTGCTTACTAGAAGCAGGAGCTGATCCCAATGTCATAGACGAGGTTAAGCTTTAATGCTTTAGTACTCAATTAAGTTTCAAATGTAAATGCAGTAATTTGCAGAGAAAAAGGAACAGTTCTTTTCAATTGATGATTGTTTCACATTTTTGCACGGTCCATGTTCATCACAAATTATTAACGTGCTACTTGTTTAAAGTAAAACAGCCACATTATGCTTTCACTTCAAAATCTAAAAAAAAAAAAGATATTTAAAACCTAAAGATCACGAAAATTTTCTAAATGACCAAAGTTCGTATGGTTTGAAAAGGTCTTTCACATTGAATGAAGGTACAATTCCAACAATACAAGAGAGGAAAAATAAAAGCCACTCTTAACAGTTAACTTAAATTCGTAGTCGCTAATCTCGTTCATTATTTTCTTCACCTATATGGAAGTAGATTCATGAAGGTCTTTCGGCAGTGGATCATTCATTAAAGATCATGATTTGTTCTGGTCATCACAGGATGGGATGAACCCCCATACAGCTTGCAGCACGAAGTGGCAATCGTGCAGCCGTGGAGATTCTTTTCCAAAAACTTCAGAAATCAACACTATTCCATGGAGTGTGGATGGAATCATGGGCATGTGCAGCTGAATATGGTGATCTGCAGGTATTGAGGTCCCTGCCGTGTATGGCTCTTTTCTACCTCCTCTTGCTTCATTGAATGTTGTTGAAATTTCCAAATTTTGATGGATTTTCTAGTCTTTATTTTTTTGCTAGATGATTCAGATGGTTTTTTCTGAATGGGATGTTATTGGTTAGTGCCTAAGAGCTTTATGATAAGATTGCCCATGGGGATGATGGCAGAAGTTTGGTTTTACCTCGCTCACTTTCGTGACAAGAAAGATGGTTTTCTGTATCTGGGGTCTCATATCTCGAAAGTAATGGTTGTCAATTGATAGTAAATTTTCGACAAGAAATGCCGGCCCAACTTGTGAAGGAAAATTATATTGAAGCGACTCTTATATAAGTCTTATGATTCGTGTAGGGCTTGTAGATCACTCACTTTGTGTGTAACGATTGATATATTAACTTTCTCAGGTAAATGGAGAAGCGAAACAGAACGCTGCAGAAGCAAAATCAAGAGCAGATGATGCCTTTCGAAGAGAGGACTATCAAGCAGCTGTGGACGCTTACACACAAGTAACTTTTTCTTCTGATTCCACTTCCTTGCAAATATATTGTCATTTAGTCAACTCGTTTCTCTTGTATAGCAAAGATAGAACCATTTTCTGGCTACCATATCAGATATGAAGCGCTCTCAGTCTGACTCAAATGATTTGGTTATCACAGGCAATAGACTTTGATCCAAATGATGCGACTTTGCTTGCCAACCGAAGCTCTTGCTGGATTCACTTGGGACAAGCTGAACATGCTCTAGTTGATGCAAAGGCCTGTAGGGAGCTTAGACCAGATTGGCCCGAAGCTTGCTTAGGGAAGGTGCAGCTTTGAGTCTTTTGCAGGCATGTGTTTAACTTATTCTCGAGTCCATTAGTCCATCATTGGCGTTCATGTTTGTGCCGTATGTTACCCTATATATGACTGGGAATCTAATGCAGAGATTTGACGAAGCAGCCAATTCTTTCCACGGGGTGTCAAGCTTGACCCTGAAAGTAAGGAGCTTGCAAACGCTTTCAGGTTAGGCTGAGCAGACTTCTCCAATTTCTGTTCTGGGATTATCCGTGACTAAAGAAAAGGTTAAAGCCGAAAGTTTGTGCGTGCCTTACACTAAAGCCTCTGAAAACTGGCTGTGATTGATGTTTTCTTCTGTCCGTGGAGAAGATTTCTTCCGTCCCTGGCAAATGCATTTTTCAGCAGTTGTTTTTAAGTAACTACAAGTTTGGATGAAATATGAGTTTAGCCTTTTGACAGTTTTCTGGTCTTTGCAGAGAAGCTGTCGAAGCTGGAAGGAAGTCCGAGGGACGGACAAATAGAAACACTGGATGCTCAGTCGAATTTTGGTTTTCTTTTTTCAGCGACCATCAGTCTAAAAAAGGACATGCTCATCACACGGACACGCTATGCTTTGCTTCATATTTCATCACACAACCCAACAAGGAAATTGGAAGTCTCCATTTGATGAGTGTATTTGCCCTGATCTTATTGTGATCGGCCAGGAAAGCTCACCCACGCCGTACGTAAAAAGAAAAAGAAAAAGAAAAGGAAAAGAGGGAAAATAGAAGAAAAGAAGCAAAAGGAGTTTAAAATAAATAAATAATAGTATTAAAATTATACAAGTTTAGAGCTGACCGTGCTACGTAGGACAATTATCATACCCGTCAGCGATTTCAAGCCAAAAATGAAGGATGGAATTAATAAAAATGAACAAAGGTTTTAGAATTCAATTTGTACATTTAAAAGATTATAACTTAATTAGTAAAAGTAAGTTAGTTTTAAGACCTTTTTAGTAATTTTTTTTTTCTGGAAAAAGTGGCCACTTCAACAAGCTGACAAATTTATTATGGGTCACATCATTTCATTACTAAAACAGGTCTTGTGAGACCATTTGGTGGCTTATCTATATATTCTTTTAATTTTTGGTGAAAGATGTAGTATCCAGTTTAATTTCAAAATTTTGGCATTTTGGTGTTGCGTTTTTGCGCTTTGCCGCTATTAAACTTACTTATTATAAATATTTTTTTTTTTTTAGACGTGTCATTGAAGTCTTTAAATTTCAAACAAAATTAAATTATATTTCTTGAATGAAGATTTAAGTGTTGTTTTTGACAAAAAGTGACTTGTAAGCCAAGATAAGCAAAAAACAATTCCCTAAAATTTGAAATGAATTACGCTACAAGCCTAAATTTGGATATAAATCCAAATAAGGGTTAAAGTGCTCTATTTGATCAAATAAGAGTATGAAGTAGATATTTTTAAAAATAAGAGCTTGGCCTCGTTGGCCGGCTAAAATATTCTGGCTGATTAAGGGCATTTTTGTTAAATATAATTAACATAAATTTTAGTTAAATTATATTAACAATGAAAAAAAAACCTAAAAAAGTTCTCACAAAGAGAAAAAAAAGTTATAGGCCACACAGCCCCGACCCTTGGCGATCGCCCCACGAACAATAAAAGAGCCCTAATGCCCCCCCAAAACCATCATGACCTTCCCCCCGGCCCCTTCCGGCCTTCTTCTGGCTAAAGGTCCGGAGGACGACAACCCCCCGAACCCGTCAACAAAATATGTCCGACATATTTGTGTTGTTCCTCCCTTGGGTGTCCACCTGTCCCGAACCCCCCCCTCCCACTCCCGTCCGACCTGTCCGCCTTCCCCCCATCTCTCCCCCCCTCCCCCCCCCCTCATCCCTCCCACCTCCCCCTCCACACCCCCGCCCCTGCTTCTTTTTCAACCAACATTTCCACAATATCTTTCAATATCTTACACCACTTTTTTCCCTCCCATTCTTACTCCTGAGCTCCTCTCGACCCATTTGCTTAACCACCTCGAAGCCCCCCCCTACCCCCCGACTAATATTCCCACCCTCCCCCTTGCACCGGCAACAACAAAAAACCTAAATAAAAAAACAAAACCAGCACCCCCTTCCCCAACTGCCTCCCCCCTTCCCCCATGAAACCCCCCCCCCCCCTTTATGATCCCCCTACCCTTCTGCCCCCCCCACATGCCCATGCCTCACCTACATACCTCCCCCGGCCTAGCCCACTCCATTTTCCTCTCCCCTCCCCCCGACGCCCCACTTCGGCCCTTCTCCACCCCCACCCCCTTCCCACTGCACTACATCTCCTCAACGCAATTCCATTATCCGCTAAAAAAAATAACCCAATCACTGAGCCCCGTCGAACCACGATTCTCTAAGCCCTGTCCTCCTTTCGCATCCCACTACCGCGTTCGCGCCAACCTACATCCTTCCTGAGGAACACACGACCACCCCACCCTTTCGTAACCCCTCTAATACCAGACTTCCTCACGCTCCACGCGATTTTCTTCCCACCATTTTCTCGCTTGTTCCCCTTTTTACCAACCTTTCTGGCACTTTACCCCTCCTTCCCCCCCCCTCCCCCCCCCCCCCTCCCCCCCCCCTCCCTCCCCTCCCTACACCACGCCCTTAACTCCCAGTACTTAACCCCCATGACCCTACACTCAGGCCACCTACCCCCTATCCTCTCCATTCCATTGATTCCCCCCCCCCCCCCCCTCAGCCCCCCCCTGCCCCTTCCGGCACATCCTTCTTGCCAACACACCCCCCCCCTTTTCCCAGGCCCCAATTTCTTATCTATTTTTTCTTTTTAGTTCCCCCCCCAACCGCAAACCCAATGCCTACCAAACCCCAGGCCAAACCCCCCCCCCGAGCCCGCCCCGCCCCAGCAACCCCCCGCCCCTCCCCCAACGGCCCCACTTCCCCCCCCTTTCCCTTGCCCCCCCCCCGTCCTTCCGCTCCAAGATCCCCCCCCCCCCCCCCCCCCCCCCTCCCCCACCTCCGCCCCTTGACCACCCACATCGGCTCACACGGCCACCCTTCCACACTTAAACGCCACCTACCCGATCAAGCCCCCACGACCTACACAGCTACCACCGCGTCCCCGCCTATATAGCATCATACTTTAATAACTTAATCCCTACACACGTAGTGTTGCTCTTCTGAGCCACGAAATCGAGATACCCCACGACAACCAACCGCGCACTCGCCCCTCCCCT
>JAGVVM010009903.1:0-11094 GCA_019149425.1 Psidium friedrichsthalianum | reverse complement strand
GGACGACCCTGCAACTTCGAACTCGTCATTCAAAGGTCTCTGGATTGGAGAGGAAGCATCCGATGGCGAACTTGTTCGAGTTTTGTTTTTGTTTTAGACGTGGGTCGATGCCATAATCGACGATTACACTACTTGTACCTTCTTCAATCTCGATGCAACCAAAAGCAAATATTCACAAAAAAAGAAAAACAGAGAAAAATAATAATTAAGAAGTAATTTAAATATATTATAAAAAAATCTGTCAGTGCCTATCGCTATATCCTAAGTAACATTGCCAATGTCCATGTTGAATTTCAGCCCAAATTCCTAAAGGACTAGATTGAACGATACCGACTGCAAAAATATTAAAGAATGTAAATGGATTCAATTTGAACGGTTGAGGACTTAAATGATATGATGCAATAAATTAGGACTTTTTGCATTACTTTTTCCCAAAAAAGGCAAGAGTATTCTAAAAATTTCAAACAAAAAAGAAAAGGACCATAATGACAATCAAGTCCAAACATTGTCCAAATTGATACAATAGGAGTCCTTTTAATTTACCGGCGTCAATTTGTTGAATAGGAAAATGCTGACAATTATGTTTTATATTAATTCACCTTTCCTAATTGCCTTTTTTTTTTTCCAAAATTACTCATTTAAATGGGAATTAAAATTTTATTTTTTTAAACCACCGCCCGCGCCAAATTTTTAATTGAACAAAATCACAGCACGATGGAAAAGTATGTTTGTTTCAGTGCCTCACTAGTGGTGCCACCACTATCGTCCAAAGTGGTTAGGCTAGGGTGGCCGCCTTGGAGCAAGGCCTCCCCCCCATATATCATGGTCATTTAGGGCAATAAGGCCTCGCCAGAGTTGATTGGGCTCATTGACCACCCCACGCGCTCAGATAATGGGTGAGCCTCGTCCAGGCACCATCGAGGGTTGGCCAGGTCCAGCCACCCTGTTGCAAGCATGGAATCTCATTTTGTTTTTAGTTTTAATTTTTTAAATAAAACTCTTGCCATTTTAGTCTTTAATCTAGTTTTAGCTAAAATTAGACAGAAGACAATAATAAACAAAGAAAATGCCAATAGGAGAGAGAAATTCATTTTAACAAGTTAACGTTAGCATAAATTGAGTGGTATTAACAACAAGTACTTGATGTATCAATTTTGAGTAAGTTTTAGGAATTTGATTGTATTTTGCCTGAAACGTTTTAGGGTTGTAGTGAATTTTACCCTAAATTGTTTTATAAGCTTACTGAATCTTGAGCTTTATATATTTCTCTGGATTATATTGGAAATTTGACGGCTCAATCTATAATATTATTGTCCATAAAAATGATCTATATCAAGGCTGAATTATTGATAGAAGAATGATTCACTTATCTTCTAAATAAATATGGGCCAACCAGGCACGTCCGCTGGTTGGGCTTGGAAATTTGTCTAGGGTCGTCGAATGGGCCTAAATCCAACCAGCGCACTTGTTTTACAAGTGGGCCTGGGCGGGCTCGACACACTCTCCCAATTGATCAAAGCCTAGCTTGGGCATTGTAAGAGCAAATATTGACATCCCAACACATATTTGTAAACTTATAAATTTGTTGCTATTTAGTAATAATTTCTATTTCGAGGCTTTACCAAAACATGGCGATATCATTCTGAACTCTATTGTTCATCCATGTTTCTTTGTTCTTATTGTGTTCGTCTCATTCTACCATCTAGACGACTCCAAACTAGTTGACACAGTTGGTGGAGCGTGAGGAATTGTTAGCCAAGAGTTGGAGGTTAGTTGTTCATATTTCATCAAGTGCGTGAAAACTATTCAGATCAATACAAGCTGCACATGCTAAACACTAGACTTAGGGTGTGTTTGTTTGACTGAAAGTGTTTTCTAAATATTAATTTTTGCACTTTCACTCGTTTGGTTGTTGAAAATGACTTAAGCAATGGAAAATTCATGCATACAATTATGGAAATGAATTCTTAAATCTAAAAGATGAAAACACTTCCCGAAATTACTTATTTGAATTTAATATTTGATTTTTTTATTTGTTTCCTTGCCGGTGGACTGGCCAAGAGGTGAGCCTCTCGGCGAGCTTGAGCTTTGAACATGGGAGGCTCAACCTTGGCCAAACGCAAGAAGGGATTGTATAGGCACATATGTGACGGCCTTGGATTAACTCAATAAGGTATTATCTGGCTTTGACCTTTCCCATACCGAGTCTTACAATTTTGTCTTTAACGTACGGGGTGGGAACCTTCCCATGAGGTCATCCATCGTGGAGATGCTCCCATTAGTATTCTTAACTTTGGAATTCCAAAGCTAATCATTACCGATGTCAAAGGCGTCTCCGTAAGTTAATTACATATATACATATATTCCAAAATTGCTTTCATATTGTTTGGTACACAATTTTCGATTCATTCTTGGCCCATTTTCCATCTTAGAGGCCTACTATGAGCCGCTACTTGTCCAAGCCCACTAGCATCAAAGACCACTCCTTGGCCCTCATTAGAACTTGTTGTTATAGGCCTGCCAGCTTTCGCCTAATTCGTCCTCGAACCACACAACTACTGGAGGAGGTCCCGCTCTGATATTGTTGCCAAAAAAGGCCCGCGATGAAAGATCTCTTACTGAAAAGCATAGAGCATTCAAATTTATTGTTTTCACGAGTTCTTATGATGATTCTGGACAGGAAATAAAGTAAATGGAAAAAAGATAAACAAGACGGTAAAGGAAAGTGCCATAAAGATAGATGATAAGATAAATTGCAAAACAAAAGGATAAGTGTTTGATTTTGATTGATTGGTCCCTAATAAAGAGTCATCTTCGACTATTTATAGTCTAGTATATGTATAACCGTCGTTGCAGTTATTTCATGTGCATCTTATCCCTAAATTCTCGAATTGGCTTCAATAATTGCTATACTTATCCTTTAAGCAATTTTAAATACTAATTTAATTGCTCCGCATAGCCGTCCGTGTGACAGGCTGAATTCATAGCATCATCGATGTTGACACTTAATTGAGTGTCAATTCGTTGTGCTCATGGCTACCAGTATGACTCTTCATGGGCTTGGAGTTCCTCATGTTGGCTTTGTAGCCAGGCCCAAGCCGATTTTCGATGTCAACAAATATTATATTGTGATGCTCTAGATTAACTTATTGAGATATTTTTGCTTTGGCTTGTCCTATAACGAACCTCACGATTTTATCCTTTGATGTATAGGCAGGACTTCCTAGGAAGTCACCCATCCTAGGAGTGCTCCTACATGAACGCTTAATTTTGGAATTTCAAAGCTAAGTATTGTCGTTATGTCAAAAGGTGCCTCCATGTTTTAATTCAAGTTTTTACATATGTATATTTATATATATTTCAGAATAGCTCTCCTCTGATTTAGTGCATAGTTCGATTCATTCATGTCTTCTTCGCCATTCTAAAAGCCTGTTAAGAGCCGCTCCTTGTCTAAGCGCACTAGTCTCGGCGGTCACTCTCCGCCCTCATTGGATTGGGTCATTACAACGTATTTCGACCATCTATAGCTAGAAGGAGTTTGTTCTGCAAAGGATTCTTCTAGACTTTTCACTCTTATAGTTGAATCGTCTGTTCACCTTCTACACAATAGTCCTTCCATGCACAAGAAGTCCTCATGTTCTACAATATCGTTCACCTTCTACGAAGATCCTTCGAGCCTTAGACACATTTCCGGTCTTATTCTAAGCATTGATATGCCTTCAAATCAAAGTGGCGATTCACGATAATCAGAATGGATTGCTTTTCAAATCTAAGTGTTTTGACCGTCAAAGATGCAATATTGAGAGTGTTTTTGTTTCGTGAAAAATAAATAATTTGAAAAATATTATTCTTAAAAATAATCGATTGTATTGCTCAAGAAAATGGACGATTGCTCAAATGTTTAGGTATAAATTGTTGTCGACAATGAATCACTTTTCATCGATTAATTATTTTAAGTCAGACGAGTGATTGCTTTTAGAAAAGTGTTTTTCAAATCATTCAATGTTTTCGAAACAAATGGAGCCCAACAAAGGAGCAACGCGCCGTTCCACCTACTACCGAATTTGGAGGAGATGTGTCTCAATAACGTTGGAGAATCTTTTCTACTACCCAAATCGAGCAGAATGAAGGTAGATATTTGTATACATCTAACGAACATGTGGCGGCGAAAACAGTTTAGCCTATGATTAAATGCGATTAATTCAGTTTAGTAGCAAATTTATGTAGTGCAACTAGAATATATCATTGGCAGTTTAAGAGCGAAATTAGAAATTATCATCCATGCGAGTTTGGCATAGTTGTCCAATTAAAATAGGACTATTTGTCATGAATTGATAATCAACTAAACTAAACCTGCAATGAAGAAAATTGAACTTAAAGAATCTAAAGCGGAAGAGAGAAATTCTTGTATATTTCATATGAATAGAATAGAGTACATGGAACTTATTTATAGCCTTCATTAAATTATTATCTAAGGTAATAATATATACATAATATCAAATATAATTAATTAATTAATGCAATATCAAATGATATACATATCCATAAATATACATTTACGCATAATCTTGACAGATGTGCAGAATCAAGTAGATATCCTAATTTCGCTAACATCCCCCTAAAACTCAGGTGACCTAGTCACATTGAGTTTGAAATAAAGTGTACTAGTGCCATGAAAGTTTATTTCTCCATGAAATCAACACTCAATGATGGGCACGTGTATCCACGGTGAGGCACTACAACGTCCAAGGGCTATTTGTAATGCAAATTTTAGATCTAGCTGGTCATAGGATTGCAAGTCTGATGTTGGTATTGGCTTCTTGAACCGACGCGTGAAATGTCGAGAGTCAAAGGGAAAATGGCAAGTGGCAGAGGCGGCTGGCTTCCAAACATTAACTGAGCGGCTCGACCTATATGTCTAGTGTTGTAGCATCAAGTAGCCCATACGTCTGGCCTGGGAAAATAGTTTTTAAGCAATGCAGCTTATGTGGCTGGCATTGAAAGAAAACCACCTTCGTGGTAAAGGCTCGACATGGCGACGTGTTATCAACTTCGTAACACGATCATCGTGGTGTTTGCTCATACAGGAATGAGGCACTCTAATGAACATTGTTGAGAAATGGGAATGGATTTATTTCGCAATGGATACATGGGATGCATAGGGTGCACTCACACCCGATGCACTAGGTTTGCCTCAAGAAAGGAGGCACTAGGGTGCCTCAAGAAAGGAGGCTTTGATATCAACATGAGAATAATGCGGAAGTTTGAATTTCGATATTTTCTTTTTATATGTATTGAAACGAGTACATAGAGCCCATGCATGCACTTAGACAGGAATGAGGCACTCTAATGAGCATTGTCGAGAGTGGATTTATTTTGCTATGGATACATGGGGTGCACCCACACATGTTGCACTAGGGTTCCCTTAGGAAAGGAGGCTCTGATATCAACTTGAGAATAATGCGGAAGTCTAAATTTTGATATTTTTTTTTATATGTATTGGAAAGAGTGCATAGAGCCCATGCATGCACTTAAGATTGCCTCAGGAATAAAAACTCTGATACCAAGTTAAAGAATGTAAAGCAGAAGAGAGGAATTCTTGTATATTTTGATGTAAATAGGAAAGAGCACAAGGAGTTTATTTATAGGCTTTATTTAATGGTGATTTAAGGTAATAAGATAAACATAATACCAAATATAATCAATCAAAGATATGAAATATTAAAAGATATGCATTCATAGTCCCGACAAATATGTAGAATGAAGTGAATATCCTAAGATTGCTAACAAGAAGACATCTAAAATATCTCTAACAGTGGGAAAATTGTCCAAGAAGTCCTAAACCTATTTTATGACAGTTAATTCAATCCCTAACTTTTCAATTATATCAATTGTAGTTCTAAACCTTTTGAAGGTTTGCTATTTAAATCTACACTTTCAATCTTGTCACATATTTCTAAACCTTTTGTAGCTTTGCCAATTTATTCATTACCCTACTGTTTGGATAATGGGCAAAAGGACCACATTGAGAAATTGTCAAAAAATTTATGATCAAATTGTCAAATCATTAAAAGGCTTATGACTTTTTGGATAATTTTCCCAAAGAAAATTAGTCCAACATAACTTAAACCGACACTGACATGTAAATCGAATCCGAAATCAATACTTTCGGGGAAATGTCAAAGGATATGTTGCTATTCCTAACTTGCGAGCGATACCCATTGGAGCAGGCTATCACAATCACAATGCATTTGCGGGAGAGAACAGTCGCGGCAGAGTTTCGAGCAGCTCGAAGTCGCGCGATGTCGTTGGCACGAGAAGTTGCCGTTCAGGACCATGAATGGCAACTCGATAAAGGAGATTAGAGGCGATAACACATTGGTGGAGTGAAGCTCGTTGGGACAACGATGACATCGTGTTGTATCTTTGACCGCAATTTCATTTACAGGCCAACCTTCGCAGATGAAGTGATCAAAGGAAGGTCGCAGATGTCAGTGTTCGTGTGCACCAGAAGGAAGGTTTGGTGGCCGGCTTTATCTTGCATACCTTGGAAGCTTCGAAAGTAGGTTTGGAATCTAAAGTCCTTTGAGGAAAATGCAAATATGTTTGTGCTTCGGTTGGTGCAACTTCAAGGATTCGTGGCTTGATTTTAGGTCGAGAGACCAGGATTTCAAAGCAAAAGTGCTCCTTTCCTCGTCAAAGTTCCACTCCCCACGTCCGCAATCTACGGGGCGAGATGGTCATTTGCTTTTATTTCCACCTTTCGACCGCACCAACTTCTTCATGAAGACTACTTACCCAGAAAAAGTTAAAAAAAAAAAAAAGGAAACTTCCTCATGAAGAGAGGAGAACCCTATGCATCGATTGTTGGGAGAAGCATATTGGAAGTGCTACAAATTATGTACGACGCTTATTTTATGTCAAAAGTTTTTGTCGGACTACTTAAATACCAAATCTAAGAAAAATGACGATTACTTAAGTGCTTTCGATGAGAAATTTCGGCCAACTGATTACGTGGCATTTATAATTAAAATTTTAATCTGGAGTGATAATTTTTTTAAATAACTGACTTCACGGGGATTTTTAAATTAAAAACAAGCTAAAAAATTAAATTAAAATGAAAATAATCTAAAAAAAGGCTGTGCTGTGCAACCCTCTATTTTGTATTTTTTTTGCTTATTTTAATTTTTTTCTTACAATTTATTAATTTTTTTTATTTTTTTGAATATTTTTATTTTTTTAATTGCTGATTGGACCTTCGATGAGCCATGTTGGCTTAAAATATTAATAAAAAAATGCTACTTCGGATTTCCAGCAAAGAAAATTGGAATTAGCACTTAAATGATGCCTTTTTTATTTTAAAAAATTGACACTTAATTGATGATTTCGAAATTTTTAGTACTAAAATGAGCCGTGTGCAATTTTTACACTTCTGGCGTAATTCACTCTCGAGTGGTCTACATTGATTCACCGAGAAACAAGCTACTAGGACTCAGGTGTTGATCTTTGAGAAACGATGTGGGTCGACGTACCAAGTCTTTGTTTATTCATTCGCCTTCGTCTCCCTTTTGAAGGAGTTACATCCTTGGACGGCCCACATGGCTCCACTGCTAAAGCAAAGGATGATCACAGTCGACACCGGACAGTGATCACCATTGCAAGAAATCATGGCAATCATGAGAGAGAGAGAGAGAGAGAGAGAGATGTGGGACCAAGACCGCAAGTCATGCGTTGATGGAAATGGTTGCAGTCAACTTCCTTTTTAAGCGAGTGGTTCTCTTGGCAACTCCTTTCATGGGGACCCTTCGACTCTCCAGGCGCTGTCTCATGGCCAAACCGATGAGACCCGAGCTCTTCTCGATCCTCCTCTTCTTCTGCATGCCCGTCTCACCCACTTGGAGCGCTGCGAGTCCACGCACTTCGTGAACGACCTAGCGGAGGAAGAAGACAGCTCTTGGCTGGACGAGGAAGATGGAGTGGACATAGTCCAGACGAGGCACGATGCTCGGAAGCAGAGCTGCGACATGTCGACCGGGAAGTGGGTGCTGGACGCATCGTACCCTCTCTACGACTCCAACTGCCCTTACCTCAGCACCGCCGTGACTTGCCAGAGAAACGGACGGCCCGATTCGGATTACCAGAAGTGGAGGTGGAAGCCCCAAGCATGCTCCCTGCCAAGGTATCACTACCATCATCAAATCTCCGACAATATACTTTAATTTGGCATTCTTAAATGATGCAACTGTTTGATGCGGAAGCAAGAAAATATGCATGCTGCAATGCAACCGAATCACATTTCGTCATGTTGATAATGTTAGGATGCCATTGATAAAATGAAGGAACTATGATTAACCATCAAGATTGCATGGCTGCCTATTTCACACTGGCCTTCTCTCTCAGATTTTGCTGCACAGATGATGGTTATGATGCTATTCAAGACCTATACAATCCATTTTCCATACCTCCTTTCTGATAGAAAAGGGGAAAAAAAATAAAAAAAGACTCGGTAAAATTAGGAACTTGTCCTTGCTTTGCCTAAAGCCTTAATAGTTTCCTGGGTGTGTGAATTCGCAGGTTGGATGCACTGAAATTCTGGCAAAGGTGAGGAGGAAGAGAATAATGCTGGTGGGCGATTCCATAATGAGGAATCAATGGGAGTCTCTTGTGTGCTTAGTGCAGGGCGTGATTCCGACTAGCCGGAAAACGGTCGTTTACAATGGCGCTTCCATGGCTTTTCATGCAATGGTAAGAACACTTCTAAGAGTCGGCTGAAACTGTGAGAGACATTCACATTTGGAAGTTGATTATTTCCCTCTTCCCAAAACCTCCTTTCTGTGATCATATTGGTATCAGCGCAAGCCACCGATCTCACAGTGAAGAGCACAATGACCACGAACCAACTCATCGAATATAGCTCAAACTGGTTGCTTGAACATCATGTGTTTTATGTGTCTATTGATGGTTGGAACCAGAAAACTCAACGCCACTTGAATTTTTCTCAATGCGTGTATAACTAAGGCCATTTTTGCAGGATTTTGAGGCATCCATAGAATTTTCCTGGGCTCCACTGCTGGTGGAGCTGAGCAAAGGGCCGCAAAACAAGAGAATCTTGCACTTGGATTTGATTGAAGAGAATGCCAAGTATTGGAGAGGAGTTGACGACGTCCTCGTGTTCGATTCCGCTCACTGGGTGGACTCACTCGGACGAATGGAGTTCGTAAGATGAAGCCTGCCTCTTCCCATTTTTTCCGTTTTAATCTTCTGAAGAATGAAAAGCGAAACATTCCTCTTTCTCAAAGACCATATCAGGAGCATCATTTTGTTGCCAATACGAGATGTTATCCTGCTGATTTTAGAATGTGGAACCATCCGATTTAGGTGGGATTACTATATGGAGGGAAGATCATGTTCAGGAACTTGAATCCAATGGTGGCTTATGAGAAAGGACTTACTACATGGGCCAAATGGGTGGACTTGAACCTGGATCCTCAGAGAACCAGAGTCATTTTCAGAAGCATGTCACCTAGGCACAAACAGGTACTTGCACTTGCTTTGAAGCTGTAAAATCTCCTAATTGAAGACTCCAAAATAAGGAACCTATCTGCTATTCGTATCCTAATTCACAATAGCAGAGTTTTTGTCCTGAATCTTCCATCAAAGAAGATAGAGAGAGGCAGAGTTCAGATTTCGTTAGGAAAAGCATTGCTGACCTTTTAGAATTTAAAGCTAGGGTACAAAACGTAATATACTTTACCTTTATTTATGTAGAACTTATCTGTTCTGTTAAAGTAAAGCTTTAGGCTACCAAAACCGTAATATACCATCAGAAGCATTTTTTAGCAGCCATTCATTGAGCCTTGTTGATGAGCCTTGTTTATTTGTGGTCTATGGGGGGAAATGAGGACATAACCAAAATGGTGTCGTGTGAGGAAGATGCGGAAAGGGAGAGAAAAAATGCGAAAGGATACAGGAGAGGCAGAAGCAGAGGCTTCTGTCCGATTGCAGCCACGGTGCCTCTCCCGGTGCCGATACTGGAACGAGATGCTGAATGCTTTACTCTAAGCTGGAAATCTAGTGCAAAGTGTTTGTAGAAGAACTGCTTCTACAGTTCACCCCGTTTTTTCTCCGTTCGTTTTGTACGTTGTATTTGCAGGGGACCTAACGGGCAATGTCCGCACTGAGGGATATAGACGGGCATCCCTCGGTGTACAGAAAGGCGATATGAATGAACAGCAGGAAGGAGACAAGGAGAGGCGATCAGAAAGAGAAGGGAACCCAAGCAAGAGGCCTTCTCGTCAGATGATTGGGATTTTTGCATTTTTTGCATATCACATTTTTTTGCATGCAGCCCCACTGGCCCCACTCTGGTTGCCTCCCGGGACGGTGCCCGAGGCCGACGACCCAGCCCAACCGATGGACCTGGACGGATATTTTTTGGAACAAACGAGATGCTGGAACCATGCTTTTTATCTAAGCGTTGGTTTGGAAATCTGCGGGAAAAATGATTTTGCGAAATTGGTGACCTCCCCGAAAATGGAATAAAAAATTTTTGGAAATCTATCAGTTTGTGCAAAGTTCAGTTGTTTTGGTGTTTTTTTGCTTTTTTAGCGCAAGTCGTGTTTGATAAATGCAAAGTTGTTGTTTTGTTTTTTTGAAAATAGAAATAGGCATAGAAGTAAACTAGTAAATGGCCTTCCTCTTCCTGTCTTTACAGTTGATGGCCGTCCCCCTTTGTTCGTTGTTTTGGCGGTTCGTTTTCGTTGTTTTCTTTGTGTTTCGTCTTCTATGTAAATTTTGATGTGACGCGGTCATATTCGTGATGGATTGATCTATCGTGTTTTGTTCATTGCGATTTGCTGCTCTGCCACCTCCCTACTTTGTAATGATACCATCTTCTTACAAGAAGATAAGATAATTCTTTCGCCTACATGCACAAGTCAGGGTAAGGAGTTTGTAATATAGGGCATTGTCCGACAATCTTAAGATCGGAACGGAAAGCGCGCCGCACACCCCACACAAAAGGTGGTTTTTTGAAACTTCTGTTGTTTCAGTCCTTGAAGAGACCTCAGCCTGAACGAAAAAAAAAATCGGGTA
>JAGVVM010009902.1:0-10648 GCA_019149425.1 Psidium friedrichsthalianum | reverse complement strand
ATACAAAATCAAGAAACTATAAATGAGGTCACACTATTAAGATTAACAAAGTCAAGAAAACATAAATGAGTTCACACTAATAGGATTGACAAAGTCAAGATGATATAAATGCGTTCATAAATATGAAGCAAAAAACTATTATAAATAGGGTTACGGTTTCTTCATTTTCGACATCCACTAATCTTGCCCTCTCTCCTTCTTCCTCACGTGCCCCCCTCTCTCTCTCTCTCTCTCTCTCTCTCTCTCTCTCTCTCTCTCTCTCTCTATCACATGCTCTCACTTGCTCGGCCACGATAGGGAATTACTAGATTTGAAATATGGATGTTAGTTTAATACTGTGATTTAGAGTTTACTACGGTGATGTAGTGAAAGCATTGTTGTTTCTTATATATGAATCAAATGTGTGTCGAAACATGTGTATAAACTTGCTAAAGGGAGATTGAGAAACAAGTTGTTCTTGTGTGCATGAGTATTTATTGCATTTGGTATTGGACGTTTCTTAAAACATGTGGATGGCATGATAACCCTAATTAAGATTAATAAATAGATCATTCGTGTGCAAGTATGTGTTTGCCATTGAAAGACGATTTTTGCCGTTGTCAGTAAGAAAAGCAACGGTGTAGGGGCTTGAGATAATGACGTAATTTTTTACTGTTTCTTACGACAACGGAATTAGTTGCCGTCATCATTAGTGAAAAAAGCAACGATGGCGTAGACGTCATTTACCTAGTGATGATATGAAATGTTTCTGCCATTGCACACGTGCAGTGGTGACGTTGCTTGGTACCGAAAGTCCCAAAGGGAGGTTCCGAAAAAGCAAACCCAAGAGTGAAAGAAAGAATGTCCGTTGCATTTATTAATTTGTTCTTGACATTATGACAGACGACGTACACAATCCTCATGAGTAATGAAAGGCTCGAGAAAAGAAAGCACGAAAGTGAAAAAAAAAATCTGCTGCACTTGTTAAGTTTATAAATGACTTTATAACTAATGCCGTGCTCGATGATTTGAGTAATGAATGAATCACATGATAGCTTTGTGGTTCGCAACATCAAGTGTTAAAATTTCTACTCTATTTTTAAGCTAGTAGTCTTCTTGTTAGCCGCGTGCTTATCCATTTATTTTCTAGGAAGTAAAATGGCTTTCAGCAGAGCCTGCTATTTGGATATCTGACCCACATGGAGACCTCCCAACAAGAAGTCATAGATGTAAAGGCATAAGTGGAGTGGTGTGGTTGTTGTCAAGTAACCTTCCAATTTTAGAATGTACAAAAGCAAGATTAGTTGTAGGATCGCGCTTTTTCGCTCCTAATTTGGCTAAAGCACTCCCAAACAATGTGTTGCGACTATTTTACCCATTTGGGTCCCACCTAGGGGTGTGCAACCAACCGGGTTTACCCGGTACCCGGATCGGACCACCCGAAAAATAGGGTCAGGAATCGGTTTCCATTCAAACCGATCCGAGAACCGGTTCCAATTTTTGAGAACCGGTTAAAACCGATCCGGGAACCGGGTCTAGTAAAAACCCCACCCGGACCGGTTTATAGAACCGGTTTTACATGCTACTTTAAAAAAAAATCTTAAGTGAAGTGACTAAGCCTTCGCCATAGTCTTACCTCACGCACTCGCAGTACACTCACATCTAGAGGTGTCGTCCAATTTTTACCACGGCTTAAGTGAAGTGAATATATTTTCCCCACCGTTGGCTTTGTTTTCTTTAAGGATTACTAAAAATAGGGAAACTAGGTAGACCCTGGAACCGTTGGCTTTGTTTTCTTCTGAGGATGACTAAAAAACAGGGAAACCGGGTAGATCCTGGAACCGGACCGAAAAACAAGGTCGGTTCCAAAACAGTTTCAAGAAAAACAGGGTAGGGTCTCGTTCCAAAATTTGGGAACCGGTTATAACAGGGTCGGGTTTAGGGTCTAGGTCTGGATCCGGCCCACCCGACCCATGCTCACCCCTAGTCCACCTTTCAGCATTCTAACCTTTCCTTTCCTTTTTTTTTCATTTTCTTATTTTGTGAGTGCCGCTTTCTTTCATCTTCATCTTCTCTCTTCTCTCTCTTTTTACTTTCTTTTCTTAAATGTTTAATATGGTTTTTGCATCATATTTTATGGTGGGTGCTTGATAAAGTGATTAAATTCGGAGCGTTGGTAATGTGGTAATTCTCCTTGTAATGTGGTCGGGTCATTAAAGTATGTAGCTTTTTTTTTCTTCTTTTTTCTTCTTTCATCTCTCTCTCTTTTTTTTTTTTTAATAATGTTTGAGAATAGTCAGTATTAATTTGCTCCTTATTTACTATTGAATCTGATTAAACTTAATGCTTTCGGGATCTTTAGTGAAGCCTTTTGGCATTGCTGAGTTTCTCTCCTTATGGGGATTCTATTTTGCTTTCCACCAAGCGAAGAAAAAAGGTTTACCATCCCTTCAACTTTTAACTATTAAACTTATTAATTTCTTTGACCCTGTGGTATAGAGCAGGCATTTGATTTTTTGAGTGGATTTTGAGTATTCTTTTTCATTGAGAACTTCCTCGAACTGATTTCATCTGACCTCTTTCTTTTCTACAATCTATTTGGCAGAATCATTTCAACATGCACATTTTGATATCTCCTAATAATAGTGGTCTAATTATGGTTCAGACTCAGTAAAGGATGAAGGGTTTTTTTTTTTTTAAGAAATGCCAGTGTTCTCATTTTAATAGGTTAATTGAAACTCTTTGCCATTTGTTCCGATTATTGAGAAGTGGAAAATTAGTGGGCGCGCCAAATGCATGTTCACAAAGTATAGCTGGGTCCCTTCTCTGTATTATATTGGGTTGGTTTTGAATAGAGAAAGGCTTCCGTATGTTGCATAGCCACCAATTAGACCGAGAAAACATCATTGGACTGAGTTCTATGCTTTTGCGGGGGCGATTATGGTGGCATTTTCCTCTAAATGAATTGCTAGGATGTCTACGTAGCCTTGTTTCCGTGCACTTTTCTTCCATTTTACCAACGGCCTACTTTGTTGTCTTCAATGCAGGGGTCATTCCAGGTAGTTCAGGCCAGCACCATGCAGACTTGACATAGAACCGCTCAAGAGACACGCTTTTATCTTTAAATCCCGTAAAGATGGGTCAAATCATCAAAAGTGAGTATACATAATACAAAGATGGAAAGAGAAACAAGGCAAAGAGAAAGGAGAAGAACCGAGTACGCAAACGCCAACTTGATTACTCGATTCTATTCAAGTAGACTCGCAAATATGAGACACGGTTTTCATGTTGGATATTAAGCCAACAATCAACATGATATACTAATCAACTCAAGCAAGGCCGCCTATAACAAGTTATTCATTATTTGCATTAGCATAACACGATTCTCGACTCAAGCATGAAAAAAAGAAATATGAATGTCTAAAAGCATAATGATCAGATCGCGTGAGTTTAGGCATTGAACAAAGTAACTATAGAACTCGTGTTCTTCTACGAACGTGCTCTGTGAGGTCATTCAATCAAACATGTCAAGTGCACACGGTCTCAAGAGGTAAAAACATGCCATACCACAAAAACTCGCACAACCCAAATAATAGACATTTCTCGGTACATAACCTACCAGCAAAGCATCACATCCATACAATTTTCACTAATATAATACTTGAACTTCCCCAAACGAGCACTTCTCAATCATCAACTAATCAGGTCATGGAGAATCTCGCAATACATCAATTTCCGTACAATTTTTTCCTCAAAGAAGATGACATGATTTCTTACAAATCGAAACACTTCCAACTACAAGAAAAAAAAAAGTTTACTACAGGTTTGCCATTAGAAAGAGTTGTAGTGCGTACCCGATCATGGTTGATGACATTGATGAACACGACAAGCTTACCTTAGTTGATGAGAGTGACCCTTTCGATCTCTATGTGTCTCTTGAAAGGCATTTTCGCCTACACTGAATGCTCGGTAATGTTCCACGATAACCACCCACAAGTATGCGATACTCGTCATTCACCATCTCCGATTTCTCATTCAATTCCAACATCGTTAGTAGTGGCGATGATTCCAAGTTGAGATCCATAAGGCAATTATCCTTAAGATTGTTGAAAAAAAAACATTAAATAACATGAAAATGAGAATAGTTAGAAATCTATTAGAAAAGAAGAGAAAATTAATATCAGTTGCCTGAAGCGTGTAGGTACTGTCCTTAAGGATAATTTTGTCCATCAAAGTACAAAACTCGATATGTAAAACTTCTAGCAGCTATCCTCTTAAGATACGATAGACCTTCTTCTATACTCTACATTGAGTATTAGAAGGAATAGGAACAATGTTATATGTATAACTCAGCAAAGAAATGAAAGAAAGAAGGCTTCTAATGCAGAGAGAGCTCCTTTGAATTATGGTTTGTAATTTTATATTCAATCAAAAGAGCAGTTAAGAATCGCTTGGTTTTAATTGATAACCGTTATTTTGCCGTTAGAAGAAGCATTGCGAGTTTATGAAAAAATAAAGCAAAATGTTACAAAGCCGTTAAAGGATAGTTATATGGCCGTTAGCAAACTGTTATGAGACCGTTAAAAAATTGACCATTAGAAATAATGATGCTAATCATGGAGGTCGTAGTTTCTATCAAAATCATTTTAAAAGTATTTCAACAGAACTCACCAAAGGCTCCTTCCCACGAAGCTGGAGAGCTCTTCCAGAGTAAGCAGCTTTTTTCTTCGTCTTTATTATTGGATTCTGGCAGGCCCACATTTTACACGATCTACAAGAAGTCTAAAATCAAATTTTAAGTAATACACGATATTTGATTGTTAAATCTCAAATTGCAATCAGATCTATTAATTAAAAAAATCGATTCCATATATTTATTATGTACCCATAGGTATTATATTGGATTTGAAGAGGATTGCGGATCCATCTATATTGATTGACTACCTCTAATATGTTGTTGCTAACAAGTACTACTATTTTTTGTTTTGATCTTCCAAATCATTCTCGCAAGAGATCCGGGCCTTTTTTCGTTTTCTTTTTGATCATTTGATAGATCATTCATTCTCATGCTAAAATCCATTGAAAGTTTAGTTAACCAATTATAGATGCCTAGAATCATGTCTAGGTTTTTGTTGGATATCTTTAGTTTTTATATCTTTATTTTATGGTTAAATCACGAAAAATCCCAAACTAGTACACCTATGATAAATTTACCCATAACTATTTTTTAGCCACAAAAATCTTCAAATTGATATACCTATGATAATTTTACCTCAAGCTATTTTTTCAGCCATAAAAAATCCTAAGTTGATACTTATGTGATAAATTCACCCCAAACTAATTATTTTGAACATCAAGAGCCTCAAATTGGTACACATGTGACAAATTTACCTTTTGTTAGTTTTTGTTAAATTGGACTAATATCACAAAAAAATTTCAAATTGATACAATAGAGGGTAAAACCCCAACGTGTACATGCGATAATTGCCATGTATCATTCAACTCAGCAATTTGATAATAAAATTTAACGAAAACTAATAGAGAATAAATTTGTCACAGGTGTATCAATTTAAGATAAATTTGTCAAAGATGTACCGATTAGGATTTTTGGTGGTAAAAAAATTAGTTTGGGAAAAATTTATCACAAACGTACCAGTTTGAGGTTTTTCAGGTATTAACCCTTATTTTATTGATCAAATTGGCATTTGGATAAGGGTTTGCCTATCGGAATTATTTAGATAAATTTTGTTGACTTTGATTGTCTTATTGAAATTAAGCTCGTGAGTTGTGTTACTCTTATCCCTGTCGTATCTATGAATGATTAAGTAATAACAAATGACACTTCAATTCTATAGAATGACATTTAGTTAACTTTTTAATGTTGAATTCGAGATTGAATTAGAAACAGAACTCAGTTTTCCGTAAATTTTTTTGTTTTATTTTCAATTGATAATCATAATCAAGATAGACTCTCATTAGACAACAAACGAGTTCTGTGTGTTTTTTTACCTCGATCATGGTCCAAATTACTCTTAACTAGTAAAAAGTCTAATTTTCCAGCGATTTGGCACTATCGACAACAAGATTAGGACTCAATTACACGGATTTTTATAATATTTGGACTTATTTCCCTTGTTGTGGACTCAATTACACTTGGTAAAACGTTTAATATTTTTAGTGCGAATTTTGGACATAGCACTTGATTGAATCCATCAAGAGCTGACTAATGGCTCAAGACTCACTTCAGCCCTCCCAGGCCCTGTTGAAATAGTTTGTCATGCATGAAATAACTAAGAATTGGACGTGAAAAGGATTTATTATTGAAATGAAGAGAAGTTGTGCTTGATCATGAAAAGCAATGATGGTCCCGATAAGGCATTTGTTCCCCTTGGATATGTGCCGATCACGAAAAGTAATGATTAATAAATAAAAAAAGACAATGATTGTCACCACGTATCAAGGAACTATAAACTACTGCTCTTCAGTCATATGCAATCAATTAGTCTCGAATCTAAATCGGCAAATCCACTTGTTTAGTACAAAGGGCCATGGCAACCATGCGCGTGCCCTAAAAAGTAGAATGGAAGGCTCCGAAGGAGCCCTCCACTCTCAATGTCTTCCAAATCAAATCAAGTGAGATTAGCTTACAAAGGTCATTGATGGTGTCCGAGACCTGACTTTGGAACCGATTTTCCAACTTAAGATAAGATTTGGGGGGTTCTCTCCACACCTTTTTTTATTATTATTGTCGAAAAAGCAGACCCCCCGCCTCCAGCTTTTCGTAGTGACGCGTGACTTCACCAATCTCTCGTCAAAATGCCACATCAAAAGTGCACCGGAGCTGAAATATCTTATGATTCCATTCAAAAGTCTCGGTAAGTTCTCTTTAGCTAGCCTTCTTAGATTATCATTTAGAAGAGAATAACCAAACAAATGTTACGCCTGTTGCAATTATGTCAATTTAGTCCTAAACCTTTTCTTTTTGCCAATTTAGTTCCAAACCTTCTGCGAGAAAAACTGTCACAAAAGTTCTAAATCTACTGTATTTTTGCCAATTCAATTATAAATCTGTTGATTTTGTCAATTCATTTCTAAACCTTTTATATTTGTGCCAATTTAGTCCTAAAATTTTTTTTGCGCCAATTCAGTCATAGACTTTTACATTGTGTCAATTCAGTTCGCTCGACCAACTTTAGCTGATCGGTGCTTTTTTTTTTTGGGGGGGGGGGGTGGGGTTGGTTTCAAAAGATAGTTTTATCCCTAAAATTAAAGGTTCATACATAAAAGGTCCAAAGAATGGGCGTCAGTGCAAAGAAGATCCTAAGAGTTGGGGCGGGGAAGAAAGCCAAAAAAAAATCGGAGCCCTAATAGAGCGGTACAATTTCGCAAGTCAATTGCCACTAATTTGCACTTCTTAAGTAATAGGCATCGAGATATTGTGATGATGGCTTGTGAATCTCGAAGGACTCCTGCAATAGCTTCGTCTAAGGTATTTTCGTCGATTGAAGTGTCGACGTTAAGTGAACAATTTTAATAATGTTTTAAAATTTTTGCATTCCTTTTTTTCTTTTTTTTCTCTTTCTTTTTTTTTTCTTTTTCTACCGTTAGTTGGTCGCTGCTGGCAACCAGCCAAAGGCTAAGGACAGTTTGGCCAAGGACGCGTCTCGCCATGGTTGGGCAAGGCCTACCTCGCCTAGTGCCGGTGGCAACTAGCTAAAGGTAGAAGAAAGAAGAAAAAAAAAGGAAGAAAAAAAATAAAAAAATAATTCAAACAAATCTTAAAATTTATTAAAATTATTCACATAGCGTGGCCAATCCAAAGTTGGTTGATTGACGGAATTGACACAAATGTAAAGGTTTAGGACTGATTAGCAAACTTAAAAGGTTAGAACTAAATTAGGCAAAAAGTGCAATATGTTTAGGGCTTTTTGACAAATTTCTCACTTTTTGTATTTGTGTTCATTCCAGTCATCTGATTATTTTCACTAGTTAGCACTGATTTGGCACTGCTTGGCCCCCAGCCTTACTGCCAAGGAGAAAAAAAAACTAAAGGAAAAAAAGAAAAAAATATGTATAAAAAATTCAAAATGCTAGAAAATAATATTTAAGAAAAGGCGCACGTAGCACGCCACTTTAGCGATTCCCTACCAAAATTGATCGGGATAAACTAAATTTACACAAATTCAAAAAAGTTCAGGACAAAATTGATAAAAAAAAAATATTTAGGACTGATTTGGCATAATTAACAATAGGTTTAGGACTTTTTTTTTAATAATGTTCCTATCCTCTTTAGCTACAATTAACGTCGTCGTTCATCACTAACAAAGAGATTAGTTTTGTGATATCCTGTTCATAAATATATGGGCAGATGTACCTTACAATATATATAGTGGGCAGATGTATGATCGAAATGAAAGTCTTTCACGCATTGGTTTTTAAAAGTTTCGACACATCCATTACCTCGGTCCAAGAGGTCCACAATGATCCGAGATCTCATCTCTCTTGAAACATGGTCATTGCAGATTCTCTCCTTCTCACAAACGCATAAGTGTGACACTTTACATTGGTACTTGCAGGATGAGAGAAACTGAGACGAAAGGCATGGATAGATAATGCTTGTCTATGAACAATAAAACCTCCACTAAATCCCCAATTAAAATATTCCTCCACAGTCACTAGCCCCTCTCTCTCTCTCTCTCTCTCTCTCATCTCTCTCTCTCTCTCTCTCTCGTAGGTGTCATTGTTTCAAGGAGGGCCAATGTTGGAGATTGGGCCCCTGCACCTTCCATGAGGCCATCATCTTCAGACCATTATCCGGAGGTTCCCTCCATGTCTTTGATGGGGGGCCCGAATATAAGAAAGTTCTTTTTTGGGGGGTGGGGGCCAAGGAAAACAAAGGTAGAAAAAAGTTTGAAGTGCAGATCACCGTTGGGCACACATGTTGCTGAAAACATTTTGCTTCTTTCCAAGTTTTGAGCATCCAGAGGAGAAGGGAAGCAGATTAGGGTTTTTTGCAGCTTTGGCTACTGCCATTACAGTGTGTTTGAGTCCATGGGGAAGTGAACTCGACAAAAAAGGATCTCGATTTTTAAAAGTGCTAAAGATTTGAGAAATTTGCTTTCTTCTCCTGGTGTTCCAATTCCCTTGTTGGATCTCCAGATGAACGGAAAAAAATTTTTTTTTTTTTTTCCCCCCCCCCCCTTTTGGGACAAAGAAAATTTAAAATCACATAACCCATCATCCCCATTTGGGTTTAGTAGTCAAGGATTATATTTCACAGAGCGCGAAAACGAAAAGAGATAGAAGAGATTGACTAAAGAAGTGACAAAGCCCGTGGTTGCTTCTGGGTTTATTCAAAAAAAACAAAGGATCGTTAAAAAGAATTTTATGGTGTAAAACATTTGTTTAGTAATCTATTAATCAAGCTGATCATGCATATTCCCTAATATGTGGAGCTTACATTGATTCCTTAAATGTACATTTTCTCAAATGGGATCTCACAAAACACCAAGTAATTTACCGTCAGTGCTATCTATAACAATAGAATGAGGACATACAAAGCTATGAAGCGCTAAAGGGAAAAAATTGACTTGGACAAGTGCTGATCAGTTTTCCTCCAATGGAAACGCTATCTGCCAAATAAAAGGACTTAACACATTTGCACTAGTGAAGGTTTATTTGAAGGAAGACTACATCCACTGAATAATCTTCTCCTCATATAGTGCCACTAACTAAGATTGTCCCAGAGATTTGGGCACTGGTGCTCTCCAGCTGTTTTGCTGAGCATCGCGCAAGATAATTTCTCATGGCTAAACATTCGATTTAAGATGCATCGGAGTCAAAATTAATGCGTTCGGATCATTGAATAGTCTCTATTGCCATTCATTATAAGGTCTCTCTCAATACATTGAGGTCGGTCAAACATTTTTTAACCTACACAACATAGATCACGAGCTTCATGATTTTCGTCCATTTCAATATCCAAAGAAAAACTTAACTTCTAGAACAATTATTGTGCACTTATTATAATCCTTCTATGTAATAGGGGAAACTCCAAAGTAATTTCGATCACAAACTGTCATAAGATAGATGGGCAATCAGAGGTATCATTTAAGAGGAAATTACACTAAAAATCTTAACGTTTTTACTGATTGCAAAAATTGACTCCAAATGTTTCAAAAAGGCAATTAAGTCCTAAATATCACAAAATCCATGCAATCTAGTTCTAATCTTGTCGTCGGTAATGTTCAATCGCTGAAAATTGGACATTTTACCAATTAAAGAGATACCATGTACCATTTCGCGCCGGGGGGGGGGGGGGGGGGGGGGGGGGGGGGGGGGGGGGGGGGGGGGGGGGGGGGGGGGGGGGGGGGGGGGGTGGGGGATGTTGGGTCTTGCCTCGAGCACCCTGAGGGGCTCATATCTCTCCTTAGGTCTCTCATGCTCCGTTTCCCCCGTGTGGGAGGGAAGAAAGGAACAGCGAGAGAGGAGGGCCCTTTTCGTTTCCTGATTTGGGTTTCTGCTCGCCTTTATCGTGCTCGTTTCCTATTGTCCGCTTTTCTTTATGTTTCTCTGTCTGCGTTTTCCTTTATTGCTGCTTGTCGTTCTTTCGTTATCCCGCGGGGGACAAGCGCGACGGCTCTTCGCCGTCTTGGAGGGGAGAGAAGAA
>JAGVVM010009901.1:0-14312 GCA_019149425.1 Psidium friedrichsthalianum | reverse complement strand
TCTTGCATTGGAGAGATAGGACTCATCAGATGAAAAACACAAAATAAAACATACCTTCTCATAAAACTGGTAGCGTTGTGAGGCGCTCCAATCCCACTCGAGCATCACTTGTGGCAAAGTGGTTTCTGGAGTTGGACCTCTTTGGATTAGCTCAAAGATATAACCATCCGGGTCCTTCACAAAGCAATGACGTACGTTCCCACCTTTCACACTGACCAGGCTCCCTTGTGACCGTGCCACCCCTGGCCTGATGTGTTGAAAAGTTGATCTGGTCGACCCCATGTCACACGCTGCAAAGTCAAGAATCCAAAATGGATAACCAATAAAGCAGGATTGTACTTTGCAATATTTGAAACAGAGCAGAAACACTCACATCTTGAGTCGCAATGGCAAAATGTCCGAAGCCAGTTCCAATATCATAAGAAACTCACTCCATAATCTGAACAGAAGAAGAGCAAAAGTTCACGAACTTTACTCAAATGAGTGAATGAGCACCAGCTTATACCTAATGCCTTGTAGAAATTTATTATAGTCTCTTCTAGCTATTCTCCACAAACACTGCTCATATGAAAATTGAATTTCAGCCATGTTGGCATTTTTACACTTTCCCACTTGTACGGTACACTGTGTGTAAAGCCAAGAAGATTACGACAGTAGGGCCTAGGAATAAAGTTTCAAGGCCTTTAACTGCATCCTTGACTATGAAATAAAGAGAGTTAATGTTTATCCTGAACTTAACACAAGAATCATATTTCCACATATGAATTCAATGCCACAACTAAAGCTTTTTCCCTGGAAGTTCATGCCACACTACAGCCCCCCCCCCCCACAAAAAAAAGGGACAAAGAACAGAAAACATACTGTACGTCAACTCCACTACGAAGTGAGATTCTTCAGGGCAAATCCGAGGAAGGCATTGGAGTATTTCTCCTCAGGAATGTCCCTTTTCCTCAGCAACTTCATGCCAAAACATTCCGTATAAAATCTGGCACCAAATAATTAAAAACCACAAGAGATGATCATCTTCAATTCCAGAGAACCGGGTTAACACCAAGTATTAAACTAAAGCTCATAACAAACACAGCACGAACGTGCTTTTCAAAACCATTCCTCAGTTGCTCTATCCAAAAGTAACCCATTTCTCATGACAACCAAACGATGTACTTCCAACCTATTCTCTGGGTAACAAATTGAAACGGAGTCAACGGTTTTCAGGTCCTGATTGCCAAATTTGTCCTCAGAAACTGTTTTTTCCAGATTCAATCTCACAGACAGAATAAAAAAGGAAAAGACCGCCTATAACAAATAAACGCGATCAGTGCATACTTGATCGTGCCTCGAGATCGCCGACCCGGTAAACGGCGTGGAGTAAGCGGCGCTTGTCCTTCTTCGGCCACTCCAAGAGCTCAGCATTCGCAGGTGCAGCCGCGGCCATTTGTCACAAGTCTCAAAATGCTCTGCTTCAACGAACAAATCAGGAAGACGCGATCATCAGTACTCCCAAAGCTCGAGAGTTGCGGTCCAAAATCGAAACGAATTACGAGAATCAAAAACGAAACCCTGAGAGTTAACGAAGCATAATCGACCTTCAAAATCTCAGAGAGAGAGAGAGAGGAGAAAAGGAGAGGCGAGAGTTGAGATACCAGAAAATAAGAGAGTGGGATAAGAGTGTCATTGACCTAAATATCCCCTGTGAGGGTGGCATTATATATAACATAAATCACCCGTGGCTATGATGACGGGCGGTCACTCGGTTTCGCGGTGAAGACGCAACGTGGTCCGCGGGGGTGTTTGGTGTCGGGGCCGCAAACGAACGATCTCGTGGTACAATGGTCACATGATCGGCCAATGGGGTGAGGGCTGTCATTTAGAGGAACCAACAGCCAGTGCGTCTCGACACGAGGAAAGGAAGACTTGACCTTCGGCTGGACCTGTCTGAAATCGGGCAAACGGCATCCGATGGTTTCCGCTTCAAGCTCCTGCCAAACGTGGCATCATTTGGTCGCGACATCGAAGTTTTCCCCGCATGGACCGGGCCGCTCGCCCGAAAATATGCCCGTGGGCCCGTCGCCCTGTAGGCAAAATTCATGCCTCCTTTTATAAATTCTTTAAATTTATCCGCGTCACAGTATTTAAGTGAGGGAAAATTCCAAAACAAAAAAGGCTTCAAATGCCTTCACATTTTTTTTAAATATGACTTAAAATAAATCTTATTTTAATAAAAATCCAAAGTGGCCTATTTATTTTAGAGAGAAATCTGACCAAGGATTTTTTTATCTTTTTACATTTTTTATTATTTTCTTTTTCTTTTTCCTTTCCTTTTCTCTTTTTTTTCCCTCGTTGGCAGCTGCGAGGGCCCTCACGAGAGGAGCCCTCACAGGTCGAGCCCTCGCGTGGGTGTTTACGATTGAAGGAAAAACGAAAGACACGAACACAATAAAAGATTCTCAAATCTAGTGCAAGGCTTTCACTTTGATTGATAATGCTTTTACTTATTTCACATTTTCTTTGGTTGAATCACAAGGGTCTCTTTGTGAGGGTGTGCATGTGAGTGATGATGAGGTTACCTCTCTTGAGTTTGTCGTCGTGTAGAGCTTGGGACCTTCTTTGCGTCATGGCAAACCTAATGTTGTTTTGATCTCTACTGAGTTACGAGATTGCCAATCTGGCGAGGGCTCCCCTTCATTGCGGCCGCAAGGCCGCCCTCACTTGTAGCCAGTGAGGCCATCCAGCCCACGGCAATCGGCAATGGGGAAGAGAAATAAGGAAAATGAATGAAAAAAAGGAAAAAGGAAACAACAGGAATAATTAGAAATGTAAAAAAGACCAAAAATCCCTAGCCATCCTTATTTAAAATAAGATGGCACTTTATGTCTTTATTTAAAACAAAAGTCACTTTATGGCACTTTTTTAGAAAATGGGGCCACTTAAGGCCTTTTTTTGGAATTTTCCCTTTAAGTGATAACCAAACAAACAAAATCACAAATTACACTAAAATTTACGATCCATCACAACAATGACCAAAATTTAAAAAAAGAGAAAAATCTTTAACAATTATAGCTTTTCATAATAAGTATCGAAATATATTTCATTTATCAAATGAATCGTAATTGCTCAAAAGACTAACAAGAAAAGGGAATTATTTCAGAAGCGAAGGCCATATCCGTGTTCGATTGTGGAATGCGAAATTTTGCGCAACAACATCACCAGACAGCCCTAGACAAACAGAAACAGAGGAGAGGAGACGATACTTACCTGAATCGTCGATCGGCAAGCCCTGCTCTCGAGTGAATGTTGACGAGTCTTGGCATGCAAGCTCGTTAGAGGGTTTAATCACTGGAATAGTTTGAGACAATGGAGGAATTTTGATTGCTGGGTTCGCGAAATCTATCATAGCCTCCTTTGCACTGCAGACTGAAACCCTTGCTTAAGAGAAGCTTTGTTGTAATTGTGAAAGAAGAGGAAAAGGAAGAGCGAAAGACTTCAAGTGATCTGCTGGATGTAAAAGGGTGGGTTTGGTTCAGCATTCCAAGAGGTTTCATCCCTCAAAGTCCCTTAGGAAAAATGCCAAACCATTTGGTTCAACTTTAGGCTAACATCTGGCAAAATACTAGCCTTGAGAATGCTGAAAGCGCAATGCTGGTCCAAAGACCAATGCGGTAGGGACCGACATTGGGCTTTCAGCATTTGGCCAAATGCTAAAAGAAAAAAATTTCTTGCAAAATTATCCCTACAAATTTCTTAATTTTCAATATTGCCCTTCTTTGACCACTATTCATCGTCTTGGAAACGAAAGGGTTTAATGATTTTTTAAATACAATGGCAAAAATTACCACCAAATCCCTTTGCAAAGTTATTTTTAATAAACAACATTTAATTCAAAGCCCATTTGAAATGAGTTTTACCAAAACGCAATTAGCATTTTTTCAAACCCTTTAGGCTAAGGACATTTGCATTTCATCAAAGTCCATGTAAAATATTGAACCAAATCCACCCTAACTAAACTGCAAGTGAGACTGTCAACTGATAGCTTATCGGTTCTTCAATACGTATCTGACCCATGCCAAAGCCCACGGGCCAGAATGAAAGTGTCTATTTGAAGAGTGCAAGAGCTTGATGGCCAGAATGAAAGGTGTCGTACTTGTCCATCACCCACGAGACACTAACCAAATTGGATCGCAAAAACACACTGGAGAGGAAGTTTACCTCCTAATTGGCTCTCTAAACAGCCCCCCTCCTTCCCCAAAAGCTCTGTTGGACGTTGTTGTGTTTTGAATCTTACTTTCCTTGTTCTTATGATTTGAATTGCTGAAAGAATGCAAGTTGTTTTTGACACACAAAAAAATAGGCAAACCTCTCAATATCTAAAAATTAACTCCTTCTATGGAAAGAGAAAATTGTAGAAAAAAAAATTCTTACTTATCAAGGAACATTTAATTGCCCAATTTAAATAACTCATCGGCAAAATTGACTACATGGATCATGCGAGAAGGTAAGTAATACAACAACCTGTATGGAAAAAGTCCCTGACATTCCATCTTTGCATGGAATATTTGAATCTCAAAACATTGAAAAGAACCATCGAGGCAAACTGAATATTATGAAATAATTCGTGACGGGAAAAATCAACGAATTTGAATTGAGTATCTAGGTCGGTTTTAAAGTAAGAAATTATAATGTTGGGATATGTTAGAAGTGAAAAAATTATCCAAAAAGTTATAAACCTATTGTATGATGATCAATTCAGTTCTAAACTTTATAATTGTACAAATTTAATCATAAATCTTTAATCATTTGCAATATATTTCTATCATTTTGACCATTTGTCAATTCAGTTATCTCAACTAATTTTAGCTGTGTTGACATGACGATCTAGTCAGCGCAGAAGTCCTATATAGTACATTGGTGTGGATAATTTTTTATATATTTTTTCTTTTCTTTTTTCTTTTTTCTTTCTTCTTATTTCCTTTTTCCCCTTCGCCAGACACCACTGGGCCTCAAGTAAGGGCCTCCCTCATGGACCTCGGCCAAGGGTGTGGTTTCCCCTCGATCAACAATGGCCAATAGAGGGAAAAAGAAAAAAAAAAATTTAAGAGGATGCAAAAGAAAAAAAGATATAAAAAAAGGAAAGGAAATGAGAAAATAAAGAAAACAAATTTCAAAATGAAAGATTATGATTAATTAAAAAATGATCCAAGGACTAGACTAAATGATACAATAAAATGTCTAGGGCTAAATAGACACAATTAAAGATTTAAGACTGAATTAGCTATCATGCAGTAAATTTAAGGCTTTTTAAACAATTTTCTTGTTAGTAGTAAATGTTAATATCTTTTGAAGCAATTTGATACGGAAGAAAAAGATCGATGATAAACAATTGAAAAATTTAGGACTTTTTAGCTCTTGGGTTTTATTATAGTATATGAATAAAAATGAGTTTAAATGGACCATTATCCACATATTATAGTTATACATATCTTGACTTTGGAAATTGTAATTGCAATTTTAAGTGGATAATTATAATGTCATGAATTATATTGATAATCAATTTAATAGATATTTTTGCAGTAAACATTTTTATTTTAAATTAACTGAATTTACAGATTTTTTTTTAAAATTCCGAATTTACAGATATCGTCCACTACTACCCGCCCCACCCCGCCCCGCCTCGACCCACTAAGATCCTCATTCGCATGCTCCACCGCTTGCTTCTTGCCGGAAAGTTTCGCCCGTCGGGCCCGATGAGTAGGCATGGCCCTGCACCTAGCCAAGCTTTAGTGATTCAATGTTCTCGACCCAGTCCCTAACCTCTTCCCCATCGTCGCGCTGCCCCTCAAAGCTCTCTTTCCATTCTCACCTGCACAATTATGCTTAGCTCTCACCCAACTAAAAAAAAAGGCTTTGGAATCAAATCTAAAATCTTAACCACCAAAATCTAACGAGAGAATATCTTAATCAAGTCTAGAATTTTACCTTCTTGCAATGAATAATTAGCAATACCAACATAATTGTATGCAAAATCAATAAAACAACTATCTTTGGACAAGTTTTTCATATTCACAACATGTGGATTATGGGTAATTTTGTGAAAATGGGTCCGTCCAACATGCAAATAGTTTACGAAATTGAAGTCAACGAGAACCTGTGCTTAAATTCAAAAAATGATTTCCTTTAAGAAAACTTGAAAATCCTTTTTCAAAGAATGACTAGATATCGAGTTTGAATGCACTTAGGCACGACAATCCCAACTCTCAATCCCAAGCCCTGGCAGCAAACTAGGTGAAGAGGCTAGAATAGGGTTCATTGGGGCCTATTGAGGCCATGCCTGGTCCAAAGTGACCAACCTTGGAATCCTGATGCTAGGTTAGGCCCAGGCCACAAATGTTTGGCTCAGACACCATCGTTCGTACCTAGAACCTCGGCGCCCAACCCTAGGTCCACAGAGGCTAGCCTAGAATCCAAGTACCTTTGCCTGGGCCATCCCAAATTCCCCCTCCTAGGATCAGGTCTATTGAGACAAGTCTAGGTCCATGGATGTTAGGCCCGAGACCTCAGTGTCATGCCCCGAGTTCCCAGCCCAAGCCCAAGTCCATAGAGGCTGAGGTTTGGGATGCTAAAGCCCGTGCTCGGGTCTTGCTGTCACTATGGCTTGAGACCTAATGCTTGTGCCTAGGTCCATCGAGGCCTAACCCAATATCCAAGGCCCATGCCCAAGTTCATAGAGGCCCGGCTCAGGCCCCCTATGCTAGTGCCTAGGTCCTTGCGGCCACCTAATTCACTGATGCTAAGCCCGAGTAAATTGAGGTAGGCTCAAGACGTTGCCCGTGGCCATCTAGATCAAGTTTAGGACCTCGACGCCAATGTCCGTGTCCATCAAGGTCATACCTTAATCGAGCACAAGCATCAGGATCCTAAAGCCTCTACCTGATAGATTGGCACTCGAGCATGGAATATGGCACAACGCACAATGTACTAGGTCTGAGCCTAGGCACCGGGAGAACGAAGCTATAGGGAGGAGACGTGGACACCGACCATTGAGATCCCAAGTCCTTCTCAGTGCCCAACCACCAATGATCTGAGCAGGACACAGGGTATTTCCAAGCCCTGACTCACTGGACCGAGCCGGAGCACAAAGGATCAGGCAAGTTTCCACTTATATCAGGGTCTGAAACCTACAGTGCCAGGATTAAAGCCAACTCAATGGAAGAGGTCAGCCTCTGTGGACCGCGAGAATAGGCCACCTGCGGGTTCCCAAGCGAGACTTAATGGACTAGGACTCAAGGTCAAAGACCTGAGCTAAAGTGTCTGGGGACTCGGGCTGGGCATGGGGTCTGACCAGGCGGCCGTTCTGCAGTCCATCAAATCCAGAATCGAGACACCCAAAACGCGCAGGGCTCCCTAACTGTCCACAGAATTTGCCAGTTGAGTCCAAAAACCTTTTGACAATTTGCAAGTTGAGTACATATGGTTGAAAAAAGTGAATGAACATCGGTCGTCCTACGTAGCTGCGGGCAGTTCTGAGTGAATAGTTCTAAAAAAAAAATCGGACTTCTGTAGTTTTTTTTGGTCCAATCAAAGTTTTCTTCGATCAATGAGTGAGTAGACATGAAACTCGAAGACGAAAGGAAGAATATGTTTTCTAAGGCTGGAAAAAAGAGACACTTATAGATCTGTGGCCCAGGCTACATCCCAGTATGCCATGTCGATTTCCAAAACCAATTTCAACCTGCAAACGATTGAAAGAAAGAATCGCTATCCTAGTTAAGTGTGGAAGAATAACGAAAAGAACAACCAGTCTGCATTGGCGGAGGTTGGATATTCTCAAGTCAAGAAAAGACAATAGAGGGTTCGGTTTTAGAGATATAGGTACCTTCAACAAAGTCTTACTAGGAAAAAAAGCTTGAAGTCTACTCAGATCAAAACTACATATGGAGGAGGATTTTCAAAGGCATTGACTTTCCAAAATAGAGTTTCTTACAAGCTGGAAAAGGCACAAGTGGGGATGGGAAACTAAGTATTCTACACGGCAAAGAAACTTTTGAGAGTCAGTGCATGGTCTATTGGGAAAGGGAGGAGGATGTCAATATCAGGAGAAATCATGGCTTAGGCCGAGAAATTATGGGACCCAGCAAATTAATTGGAAATAGTTGAATGTTTAAGGGCTAACCTAAATGAGGCAACCATGTGGGATAGCGATAAAACACACTCGTATTTGATGAACAACTTTGCTGAATGAGATCCTAGCCATTCAATCAAGTCATCTACCTCCGAGGACAAAATGAAGGATTGGAAATGCCAAAGGGGAAACTCTCTATTAAAGTGCATATAACCTTTAAGAGAAAGTAGAGCCTAAACAAAAAGGGGACAGATGCAGCTTCTACCTCAGACAAAACCATCAAGAAAAAACTCTAGAATGGAATTTGGAAAGCACATAATCCCTCCTAAAGTTCCGACTCTTTCTATGTGTAATAGCTCAAAATGCCCTGCCTACCAGGACAATCTTTCGGCGTAATCTAATCCCCTACCCATTATGCCTATATTACCCAGAGCATAGCAAAAACAGGAGAAACACATTTTCAATCTCGGCCGTGGAACAGAACAAATCTGGAGGAATCTTACCATATTGCAGCGCTATCCTCATATCACGGCATGAGTACGCGTGGATCCGGGGCAATTACAAGACACCAAACAATACCAGCTACGCGTGAATTAATCATGGTCACTCTCTGGTGCATCTGGAAATCAAGAAACAAACTCAGTGTTCGGGGTAAAAATCCTACCGCGCATGTCTAATTGAAGAAGTAGAGTCGATCCTCACAAGCTATAGCAAGTGGAACAACAAGATCCAAGCTTTGGGAGGATAGATTCCAGACTTATTTCTCGCGTGAGTGCCTCCAGAAAACCCTGATCTAAAGATGAACGTGATGCCTCTGCGGGCGGTGTCGACCTCGACGGTGTCATGGTGTAGTCGTCGGCGTTCTTCAGACTCCAATGGCTCTCTACTAGAGGGATTCATCAGAAAGATCTTCCCTCCACAGCTCTATTGCCGAAGCACGAGCCTCTTCACGAGTCCGAAGGTTCTCGAAGACAGAAAGTGATAAGGGAAAACAAGATGCGAGTTAAAGTGAAGTCGACTCCCTTAGATCTGCACTGCAGTCAACGAAAAAGTGGAAGCAACTGGGAAGTAGAAGGTCTCTTCCTCCAGGCCCAGACAATTCTAGCCCACCTCGAAAATGTCTCGTGGCCCAGGTGAGAGAACGGTAAATCAGGCTGCTGATTGGGTTGCCACGATGTACCACTCTGATCGGATTTCGGCCATTGGGTCTCTTTCCTGCCGCGAACCCCTTTGGGATTTTTATCCGTGGACGCCTCTCGGGCCTTTATGTACGAACTCTATTTACCAGTAATGCAAGCTTTTTCAAACAAAAAAAAAAATTGACAAAATTGGAAGATTATATGTACGACCTGAACGCCGCTCTGGGGACACTTTAGACGGGATCCACACTATTCAACTAGTTGTCCCGAGATCATCAATTCTTTTCCTCCTGTGGTTAAAATGTGGTCCACGACGACGCTTGCGTCAAGAAGTGATTCACAGGATAATAATTTTCGGACAAGAAAAAGGGAAAATGATCCTGTTTCCTTCCTGATTTCTATTGGTGTGCTCCAAGTGCGATACAAATGTCCTTTCTACACTTGAAGGGATAAGTTGCTTGTGGTTTTCTGTGGCTGCGGAAGGCTTATAGCTTTAAGGTTCTATGATTTGTGATGTCTATACTCCTCCTAGAATTCTTTAACAACAACAACAACAAACATTAAAACGCCTTTTAAAATCGATGGATGATGCCCCTCAATATACCCGACGACGATAGTTTTGGTAGTGATTCAACGATTATATCACATCTTGATTATTAATTATAAAAATATCTCACATCGCAGGATTTACATACTTTTTGTATAGATGCGCGGTCTCTCTCCACTTGTTACCTCAAGTTTTTGGACGGGACATTTGAATATGGTATTAAGTCAGGTTATGCACTAGTTGATTTCCCCCGATGCCGTTTCCATCATCTAAATTCATGTTTACTTTTTTTTATCCATGGACATTTTAACATCTACAAAATTTTTTTGGGCAAAAGCTATGTCAGCACGACACATTGAACAAGTACGCGTCAATGTCGGACACGGAACACGTCGACACGCGATCGACGCGTGTCAAAGGTTCTGACGCATGGTCAACGCCGGTGACAAGCCGGGGGACACGCGAGTCAATGAAAGAGGGTGAAAGCACAGATTAGGAGGTCGGAGAATCGAAAAGCACAGATGTGGAAGGAAAGCGTAGATCTGGAGGTCGGAGATAGGAGAAGAGAAGAAGAAGGGTGCCTGCGTTTCAGAACATGAGACAGAAAAGAGCCGACAATGAGTGAGTCGTGGTGAAGAAGGCTAGATGGGCGAATCTAAAAGGCGAGAGGGTTGCTTCACAAGGCAGAGAGGTGAGGTAAGTGAGATTTTTAAAAAAAGGTCGACAGAGAGGTGAGAGGATGGCGTGCGGCTGCGGAGGAGGGAGAAGACAAAGTGAGAGAGGAGAGAGATTGGAAAGATGAGAGAATTCGCGTGCAGGTTTTGTGGGTGGGGTGTGGGTTGGGGGGGGGGTGGTGGGAGAAAAGATGAGAGAGGAAAGAGGGTGTGTAGGCTTAGTTTGCTCACACCTAATTTGTTTAATAATAAAAAGATAATAATATCTTTTACAAAATCTAGTTTGACTTCATTATTATCTTCCCTAAAATCTGCTATAGCATGATAGAAATTTTTTTTTTGTATTATAAGAGTTCTTTCTATAAATCAATCATTTCTACAAAAAAAAAATAATAATTTACCATTCATATATGAAAATTATTTTTAATATGTAACGTGTCCCCAACGTGTTGAAATTTTTATTTTAAAATGACGAGTCAGCGTATCGCGTTGTGTCGTGTGTCGCATGTCGGTGTCGGTGCTATATAGATCAAAAGTAACATTTCATTTCACTCACTTTTTGAGATACAAGCGAGAAATATCGCAATTCGACTGCAAACCGAAATACATCCCAAACAACTTCAGAACAAAAAAAAGCTCTAGATGACAAGCAAAATTTAGGCTACACAGTCAAATAGCATATCGATAACTTCTTCACACTATAATCGGCGGCCAATCACCTAATCCATCTAATGAGCACGCATCAAATACTCCATCTGTTGCTACGGGCTTTGCCATTCGGCAGTGTGCGCCTTAGTTTAGCGTACCCAACAGCATCATCAAGCAGAGTAACAAAGTTGAACGAGTATAAATTTGACACGAGCGAGCTCGTTTGATCTCCTTTGAACATTGGACTTGAAAATGAAACTCCGAAATATACATGTAGAAAATCTCAAATTTAAACTAGATATGGATAAAAAAAAATAGATATGGATAGAAACCTCTCAAAATGAGAGAGAAGAGCTTCCATTCGGTGAAAGTGACATTTGATTGGGTTGCGTCATAATCAAACCCTCAAATTCTCCGTCTATATATATCACAAGTGGTCCAAGGAACGCATTATTTAATTATTTATTTTATTCAAATACGGTACAAGAGCCATTGGCCACATGTTTGGGAAGAAAAAGATTCCAAACCCTCAATCGAATATAATAACATAATATAGTTGGTGGTTAAGAACAATTATATTATTATTATTATTATTATTATTATTATTATTATCAACATCATAACTTTCCAAACTTTACAAGGCATTGACTCATGTAACTTGGTCTTCATTGCGTGCCATGTCCATTCTTGCAGCCAGCTAGCACAAAGTTTGTATAGTGGTATCACCCTTTTCTAGCCTCAAGAGCACCGATCCTTCCTTGGCACATTAATTTAGTGTTTAATTAGAACTTCCTATGTCTTGTCTTGATTAAATGGTCTTCCAATCCCACTTGACTTTCTCTGCTCGGCTGTTGTTACTTTTGCCGCATCCATTGAACCAAGCAGCATAAAGATTTGGCGGGCAGAAATCTATAGGTACTAATCATAGATTAATAAGTGATTATCCAGCCAATCAACTTGGCAAACCCAATTTTACAAATGTCCATTTTTGTCAAGAAAATAATTTTACGATTTAAGAGAAATAGATCATCGGGATGCAAATCGCTGTCGATAATCCCCATTTGGAAATTTCTTTTCCACTTTGGGTCATGTCGCCGTGATTTTGAGGAGTCGGATACCTGGCAAAAGGAAAAGAAAAATTACTCCTTTAGTTATCCCACTAAATCGAAATACATATCCTTTACGGAATTATTTGAGTGGAATTCGTTTGGTTCTAAGATGGCATAACGACGATCACTTTCATTCGGAGTAATCCTGAGACCGCTGCCTTAAAGGTGGAAAATTACCCAACACAATAGACGAGATATCCGTGAAAATTAATTAGAGCGGAAAGCGGCTACATCAGAAAGATAGAGACCAACAAATCGTCATTATTGCATTACATCCCTACCATATTTAGAGTTTTATCGAAGTTTATGAGCTATTGACTTTGCAAATCCTTGTTCACGCCCGCACTTTGGTTTTGGGTTTTGACCAATGAAAATACAAGTCTTCATTGGATTTGTCCTTGATCATAAATTAGGACCACAAAGGTACCAATTAGCATATGGTGTGGTCGGATTCCTATTTGATGGCCACAAATCCTCCGTGGGGTGGGCCAAGAGATTGTGGTCTGGATCCAAGTGAAATCTCAGCCGTGATATTGCTGGTAGGTTTCGACGGATTTACAATTAAGCCCCTGGAAACAAAAATGGAATTTTCCTTCCAATCATCACCACGAAAATACACCAAACGACATAATGAAAACGGGGAAAAGAATCTGATCAAAAAATTATAGATAGATTTCGAAAAAAAACAATTATAATTGCACCCCCAAAACCAAAAATACAAATTCGAGAGAAAAACTGGAGGTCCACATTGGATAGTCACTCGATCACTCTAAAAAAAGCGAGATTTTTCTATTTTTCTTAGAGCCATACTTAATTCGCTTAAAGTATTAACCGATCAATCCGACAATTAAAGTTAGCCCAAATTAAGGAAATCGTTGCACCATTGTAAAAAATAGGGCAATACTTACTAAAACCCAAATTACTATCCCGTGACATGTTTATTCAACAATAATCTTATATCACAAAAATCAGCAACTGGTATTCAATAACATAATTATCCAAAACGAATAACCATCTTCCAACAAAATCCCAAATTGTTGCCCTCGATCCAAATCAACCATCGTTAGTAATGTGTCAATACACGTGGTTGGCAAATACTACAAGATATATCTAATGCGAAGAACGATTATCCCATATTGAATTTCACCTTTATTGACATGTATCGATTTTGGCAAATGATAGATATCTTCAAGGTAATGATTATACAAAACTAATCTCCGTCTTTCAAATTGGCACCCCCGACCCAAATCGAGCATCGTTAGTAACGTCTCAATGCACTGGCTGGCAAATACTACAAGATAGATCCAACATGAAGAAACGTCATATTCGTCTTTATGACACTTATCGATTTTAGCAAATAGCAGACGTCGCCAGGTAATGACTTTCACGAAACGAAATTCTGAAACTTTCGTACTGCTCAGATAGATATTGACGTAAGAAGTAAAATTATTTAATGGTAATCGTGAGTATCTTTTTGAAGATATTATTTCTCAAAATGAAAAAGAGAAAAAAAGCCCTGGCCGCGAAATTGCCTAGAAATATCGGCAAAAAATGTTGACCACAGCGCGGGGAATCGACAAACGTTTCGGGTTCGGACTCTCTCCCCGCCTCCGGCAGGCCGCCACGTGACGCCAGCGGTGACTCACCCGCGTCGTCCCTCCAATAGCCTCCCGCCACGTCGTCGACCATGCAAGGGACGCTGCATGTTCCCGTCATCGCGTCCAGAGTTCGTTGTGGTCCTCGGATATCGGCTTCTTATTAACGTCCCCTCTTTCCTCTTCTCTCTCCCACAAACGAACCGAAAATCACAGAGCTTCGACAGGCACGCCGGAAACGCAGAGACGAGATTTCTGATTCGATTGTGGGAGAAGAGGGGAAGAAGATTCCGTGGTGCTTTCCATGGCATGGCTGTGAGCACGTCTTCTACTTCCGCCATTTCTGGGTCGGGCTTCTCCCGCGCGGGCAGCAATCACAACGAGCTCCGAGGTATCGTTTTGGGCAGAAATTCAAATTTCGGTTGCTCGTGCAGCGAGGAAAACGCCGCATTTTTTTATTATTATCTGATAGTCTGTTTCGGAA
>JAGVVM010009900.1:0-11019 GCA_019149425.1 Psidium friedrichsthalianum | reverse complement strand
AAGCTCTGGAGACTTTATTATCATACGTTGGTATATGTCCTTAAACACCCCCTAAACTCCCATCTTCCCTTTCCATTCTGATAAATATTCTATTCTACTCAGGATGAGTCGGTTTCAAGTTCCGTACATATTTGTATGTTAAAATCTAGAACTAGCGTCTATATAGATTCTTTATTTTTTGCGAACTTGAAATTTACTATGAATATGTTAGAACCTTAAAGTACCTACTCGTCACCAAAGGGTTTTTAGGGTCGGTTCTAGAATTCCACACATGTAATTTTTTAGTTAAGCGAACAATGTCACTAATCACATTTAATACACTACCTGCTCGTCTAAATATTCACTGATCCAACTCATATTAGACACACGAAAAATATTAAAACCATTAACAAAATAAAAATCTCAATGATGAAGTGGAATTTCCGCGATTACCATAGTTATCATTTTGGACATCTATGAAAATCACAAAATGGACGCAAAGATGTCTTATAAAAAAAATATTTAAAAACTTCCATGCTTCACGTTCTAGATTCCACTTACTTGATAACTTACCCGTACAGCGATATGTTTTTTAATTTTTAGAATTGCGTTTAAGCCCACCGAAAAATCCCAAACTAATACTGGTCAATCGACAAAACTTTATACCCCAAACTATATTTATTTTTACCACGAAAAATCCCCATATATGTGGTACATTTGTGACAAATTTAAGTCCCAAACTATTTTTGTAACCACAAAAAAACTCTCAAACTGTTTACGTCACCCCCCCCCGTAAAAATTTACTTCCAAATATTTTTGTTGGAAGAGATATTTCCAAACCGGATTATAGACAACGGAAAAAAAACCCCAAGCTGGCCACGCTGGTGTTTTTTGTGGACAAATTTATCCCAAACTATTTTTGACCATGAAAAACCCCAAAACTAGTACACTTGTGATAAAAGTTACTCAACTATTTATTTTAGCACGAAAAACCCTCAAATTGAATATCCGTGACTAATTCTTTTCTAAACTTTTTTTTGACAATAAAAAACCCCTAAACTGGACATTTGCGATAAATTTAACCTAAATAATTTTTTTTTACCATGAAAAAAACTCCAAACTATTACATCTATAACACAATTTACTCTTTGTTAAATTGGATCAATGCCATGAAAATCCTAAATTGATAAAACCCGTGATAAACAAAGGATAAAATTCCAAATAGTTACCGTGAAGTGTCATATGCCATCCAACTAAGCCAATTTGATATTCAAATTAACGAAAATTAACGGAGGGTGAATTTGTCAAAAGTGTAACAATTGAAGTTTTTTTAGGTCCAAAAAAATAGTTGAAGTAAATTTGTTACAAGGTATACCAATGAAACCAATTTAGGATTTTTTGTGTATCAAAACAAATAGTTTGGGATATAAATTTATCCACGGGCATACTAGAACTTGGAAAACCAGAACGGTAGGAACTGATTGGTTCCATAATTCTAAGTTATATAGGGTAGGTTTCAACGTTCTAAAAGCGTTAATATCACGAAAACCTCTAACTAAGTATCTGCCGGGAAAACACTTTATCTCCAAAACTATTTTTATCAAAAGAAAAATTGCCCTTGTATAGTAAGAAAGTGAAATGGCATGGCACCATAATAAACTCATATTCCGTCATTCTAGATTGACCTAAAGGCCACCTGCCCATCAATTCTCCATTTTCGCGTTGTGTTGATTTCGATTTTGTCGGTCGGATCGCTCAAATGGGTAAGAGGCCTATCTGATTGGTTTATCTTTTTATTTTACGAAATGCAACTTCCGCGTTTGTCTGAATTTTACCGTGCAAAACGCTCGTGGTTGTTATGCGTTCGATGGATTCTAGTGGGAATTGCGAGCTTGATGAGCAATGCAGAGGAAACTCTTCGCAAGCTTTGCTCGACTACTGAATGCCGCAATCAGTCTTCGATGGACATCAACTTCGACCGCAGTTGATGTCGAAACATCGATTAGCATGCACGAGGAGAGCGATCTAGTGTCCAGCAATAGGATACTGAGCAACTATACATGCCCATAACCCGTTTGACGAAATTCCAGTTTGAAATTTTCGATGAAATCATTGTTGAATCAGCGGATGTTTAGGGGAAAATAAAATATGTTCTCTGTTAACATGACTTTTAACCAAATTTTCATTACAAAAACTCAGTTTCCGATAAATGTGCTCAGTTTATTGGAGTTTTCTGCTTCTGCTTTCTGTAGCTTTTTTCTTTGTGTTCATGGTATGTGGGGAAGGTGGGGTCTCTCTCTAGAATTCTTCGTGCTCTCTAACAAGTTTGTGTGCTCTCCGTGTTTGATGGTTTCTGATGGTTTTAGTTGGGTTTCAACAAATGAGTTTGGAGTGGTGAAAATCCAACACTCTTAAACGTTCTCTATTTCTGAAAACACAGCGTCGTCTTTCACCTCTCTTCCCTCCATGCTCAATAGCAAACCCTAGCAATGCACCTCCCATGTTGATGCAACTATTATCCGCTAGACTCAACTTTTCTGCAACCCTCACAGATTATCTCGAGTTTGGTGGCGTTTCTTCCCGCAGTACGTGCAATTCTCCCGCAAAGTTTATCTGTCTCGATTTGTTTCTTGTTTCGCCAAGAAAGGAAGTCTATGCTTAGTTTCTTGGGAAGATTTTCCTTAATAAAAGATGAACTGGAAACAGAGTGGAACCAAAGAAAAGATCTATGCACCCACTGTTGAGATTCTCTTGATGTGTGGAAAAGTTCCAAACTTTGTATGCGATTCAAGAGAATGATCAGTTAGGTTCGTCATTTTTCAAGGCATCACTTTCTTGTTTCGTCCTTTTTGCTGCTCCCTTCTTTGTTCTCGGGAATTGGCTGAACTCACAACTTTTGTGTCTCTCTCTTTTTCAGGGGATCACGGGGATGTATGTGAATGGAGCAGAAAAAATTGTTGACAGTAAATGGTGATGGATTCGAGCTGTCTCGTGTTAGACATTTGGTCTTGGAATGCGTCGTGCCATACTTCCGAAACATGTGGCTGCAGTTGTTAGGTACCAGAAGGATTCCTCTCAGAGCATTGAGATGTTCAATTCAGTTAGAAACGAAGATGGCTTCAAGCACACATTGTCAACATACAAATGCTGATTGAAAAGCTGGGTTTTCATGGGGGTTTGATGCTATGGAGAATTTGCTGGCAGAGGCAAGATCAAACATCGATATCAGTTCACTCGAAGGAGTCTACATTGGGGCCATGAGAAGTTATGGAAGAAAAGGCAAGATTCAGGAAGCCATCAATGTGTTTGAGAGGATGGATTTCTACAGTTGCAAGCCATCGGTCCAATCTTACAATGCAGTCATGAATATACTTATTGGACTGGTTACTTTAATCAAGCCCATAAAGTGTATCTGAGGATGAGGGATAAAGGGATTGCTCCAGATGTGTACACTTTCACGATCAGGATAAAGTCCTTTTGTCGGACAGGTAGGCCTCATGCTGCTCTAAGACTTCTCCGAAATATGACTTCTCAGGGTTGTGATCACAATGCTGTTGCATATTGTACTGTCGTTGGTGGGTTTTATGTAGAGAATTATCGACGTGAGGCATATGAATTGTTTCATGAGATGCTTAGTTTAGATATTCATCCTGATATCACAATATTCAATAAACTTATTCATATACTTTGCAAGAATGGGAGGTCCAGGAGAGCGAAAAGCTTTTTGCCAATGTCCTGAAGAGGGGATCAAGTCCAAATTTGTTCACTTTCAATATTTTCATTCAAGGACTTTGCAGGAAAGGAGCTCTTGTGGAGGCTGTGAAGTTGTTCGAAAGTGTTAATACGGAGGGTTTAACTCCAGATGTTGTCACGTATAACACTTTGATTGGCGGCTTGTGTAAGAATTCTAGGGCTGTGGAAGCTGAAAGCTATCTGCGTAGGATGGTGAATTTTGGGCTTGGGCCGGATGACTACACATACAACACTGTTATCAATGGATACTGCAAAGTTGGTCTGACAGAAAATGCAATAAAATTCTTAATGAGGCTGTTTTCAAGGGATTTGTGCCTGATCAGTTCACATATTGTTCTCTCATCAGTGGGTTCTTCAAGATGGTGATGTCGGGCGTGCTATGGCTTTATTTAATGAGGTATCAAGAAGAGGATGAAATCTAATGTTGTTCTCTACAATAGTGTGATCAAAGGCTTGACCCGGAATGGGCTTATAATGGAAGCCTTGGATTTAATGACTGAGATGTCAGAAAATGGTTGTTCCCCTGACATATGGACATACAATCTTGTTATTAATGGACTTTGCAAGATGGGCTGCGTATCTGATGCTTATGGCCTGATGGATGATGCTACAGCCAGAGGTACATTCCTGACATTTTTACTTTCAATACATTGGTTGATGGCTTTTTGTAAGCAGTTGAAGTTGAATAGTGCAATTGAGCTTATAGAGAGAATGTGCAGTCATGGTGTTTTTCCTGATGTGATCACATATAACTCTTTGTTGAATGGCCTATGCAAGGCTTCAAAGTTTGAAGATGTGATGGAAAACATTCGACACGATGATAGTGAAACAGTGCATCCCTAACATCATTACTTACAATATACTCATCGAGAGCTTATGCAAGGCTCGCAAAGTAAACGAAGCTTTGGATTTGCTTGAGAAGATGGAAACAAAGGGATTGCACCAGATATTGTAACTTTTGGCACGCTGATAATGGTCTTTGTGATCATGGGGAGCTGGATGAAGCCTACAACTTTTTCAGAGAAGTGGAGGAGCATTATAAGGTTTCTCATACGACGCAACATACAATATCATGATCACTGCTTTTCTGGGGAAACTGAAACTTGATCTGGCAGGAAAGCTTTTCCATGAGATGAGTGTCAAAGGTTGCCTGCCTGACAGTTACCACATATCGTGTGATGATTGATGGATTCTCCAAAGCAGGGGATGTTGACTCTGGATATAAATTTCTACTCGAAAAAATTGAGAAGGGTTTCATTCCAACACTTGCTACATTGGGACGAGTAATGAATTGCCTTTGTGTGAAGCATAGGGTCCAAGAGGCTGTTGGGGTCATTCACCTTATGGTTCTCAAAGGTATTGTTCCTGAGGTAGTGAACACTATTCTTGATGCTGACAAAAAGGAGGTGGCCGCACCTAAGATTGTCGTGGAAGACTTGTTGAAGAAAAGCCATATAACTATTACACTTATGAACTTCTCCATGAGGGTGTTCGGAAAAAATGATGCTAAAGAAGATGCTTCCAAGTAGATCCTTACGTGATCCAAAGAAGATGTCCTCATCTGTTGATACATCAAAATCTTGAAAGCATGGAACAGTTATACATTTTGCATGATTTTAGTCCAAACATTGCAAAGCTTCAATTACTATTGCCATGTGAGAAAAGGTCTCCTGGCATATTGACAAAGAAGACATTCAACAGGAATGTACGAAGATGTGGCGATATAACCTAATAATCTGTTGAGCTACAAGAACACTCATGTATAGAACCATATCTCTGTCATAGGCTGCTCTTTCCTTTGTCAGCAGAATTCCAACATGTGAGCAAGCTCCTCCACTGAGAGTCCTGTGTATATACCTTCGCTTGGGCGAGATCATCTTCTCGGTACTATGAGGCTCAACTCTTTGTTGCAGTGGAAACTAGGGTAAGGCATTTAGCTACCTCTTGGTAATTTACATCCTTATTTCTAGTGAAATAAAGAAAAAAAGTGATTTTTTATAGATATCTTAGTGCTCCATATAATGCTTACTCTCCCCCCCTCTCCGGGTCAGAATTTCCCATACATCAGAAATCTCCGCTACAGGGAATCCAGCCCATATGGCTTCAGGCTGAGTCACCAGATATTGAGATTGCACTCATTTGTCCACTCAAACTCTGGTGGGGCACTATGCTAAGTTTCGTAATTTACATGCTCATTTCTCTTTGTAAAAAGAAAAGGTGGGACATTATTAATTGTTACATATCTTAGTGCTGTGTATTTTGTTCGCTCTGTTTAACATGTAAATTCTGTTTATTCTCCAAGAATCAACCACATCTTTGCCCAGATAATCTTGTCAAACATTATAAACTTCTACCAAGTAGCTTAGAGAAATATGGCAATGTCCCTTGCCTTTGACAGTTTTAAATGTTTCTTGGACGAGAACTTAGTAAGTTTATAGCTGTGATTGTTGATTGGGCTCGAGTGAATTGAACTAGTGACACAGTTAACTTTTACATACAGAGCTAGGCAAAACTCAAACTCGCATCTTTAAACTCAGCTGTCCAATTCCAGATTGATGAGGTTGCAGCATATTTCAAGGTCAGTTTACATGGAAAATGAATCGCAATGGATGCCTGTACAAATTCACTAATAAGCAGGCCAGTCAATGGAGAAGGATGAACCAGTGAGTATTAGGCTTATTAAGATCAGACCGTGACCTCAACTCCGCTGACAAGTCATTCAAGGCTATGTGAAGCATAAGAACAAGAACTTTGTGCGGTGGCCATCTGGAAGTGAAATCTGTTCCATAAGAACCGTCAGTGATGGATGGAATTATTTACGTTCCTGAAAAGAAGATGGTGGATAGTCATCATGTCATATTTGGTTCAGCAATATTCATATTTTGTTTCTCAAGGTACTTGTAATCCTGTATAATTTGCATTTGCCAGTCACATTTCCTTTCAAACAACTGTCCGTCGTATCTTATTTGCAGCTTTGACAAGGAACGTAATATAGTTTGCCTTCTGAGTTTTGTAAGTCCTCCCTGAGTCGCAGAAAACCCTTACTGGACCTGAACTTGGGTTTCATTCAAACATACAATTGGAAAGAAACCTTTCATTGTGAAATCCATGAATGCTAAATGTCTGTTTTAACAGATCTGTAATTCTCGATCCTTACAAAGCAAATCAACATGATGCGCCACATTAAGAACATTCCATCTCTCATGTTAGTGTTGGCATGTCTGAGTGTGACCTGGTCAGCCACTACTATCTTCTCCTTTATAAAGTGATCTATATTGGAACAAAGAGAAGCTTTTTTGAAATTGGGAAACAGTTCTTGTCGCCCTAGTTGATTTGCGCCCAAAACTTGAAGGCTATGTAATCTGGCCACATACAGGGCTGAATACTCTGGATCATCCATAAACATGTCATCAATATATCTACTTTCCTGCTTTTGCATATGTGATTTCTCTGTGGATCTCTTCCTGTATCCAGTTCATTTAGTCCAATTCACAATCATTTGTCCTATCATCACTGAATTTTGCCCATGGCCGAAACCTGCCAAAAATAGAGCTAGGTCAGCCTTTAGAATATTTCATTGTTGTTTCTCCAGTTCTGACCAATTATGGGAGAGATAGAGAGAGAGAATGAGAGAACTCACTTGATTTCTAAGGAAGAAGAACATCCAATGTGATCTTGCCCGTAAGTTTGACATCCTGCCCAATCAAAGACACGGGCAGGATCTTCTGTGGGAGAGTATACTTAGATCACAGCATGACAGCTACTGAAGATTATCAACGGAGAGGCCAAATCCATTCTTTACCTTTTCATTTTCCATGCTTCTCCCGGGAGGCAACATGCCGCGCTGTTCTGAGGTTCTGCAAGTGATACCAATGATTTGATTACTCCTGAGTTGAGCGTCTAAAATCCAGCATCATTGCATGTTCCACTACCCCACTGTGATAATACAAACAAAAATGCATGGTAAAGATGAGCATCGTACAGAAAAGCAAACAATCACTAAGCTATCAAGTATTGAAGGAAATCCAGCCTTCGCATCTTAAACAATCGTACAAAGCAAAATCCAGTAAAGAGGAGCGGGCAAAAATTAAGTGATAGCTCATGATAAGAAGCTGCATGCCAACTCCAAGCACTACTTCTAATATAAGAAGTCAATAATAGAGACTATGGTTGAATACAAGAGAGCGATTGAGGAACATGGCTCCTTTGGTGATGTTAATAGCCCTACCTAAATACCATTGCGTAAACTACTGTGTTCATCTAAAGGAATCGTTAAAGATGCTCAAAATCCAGTGCTGGTAAGCTCAACTTAAGTACTCAGACAGCAGGATGCTAGGTCACGAGTCTATACCATTAAATTGCACAAATAAATTAATCTAGAAGATCCAGTTGTTCAACTGATGTCTGTCTGTTTTCAGTTGTGGCATCCAGAATCCGGATCCTCTTCTTGACACATGTATAGGCAATGGAAGCAAACAGATATTCGACTTGTTTGCCTCCTCAATTTATATTTTATCAGGTAAACTCGATCACCAAGAGAAGTGGCACGAAAAAGTTGCACAAGATCTGGACATCCACCCAATCTAAGTCTCAAAGTATTTCTATCTCAAACAACACTCCAACCAGGTTCCTTCTTTGCTTTAGCTCCTTTCATTGAGCTTCTAATGTTCATGACTTCTTCCCACTGGCCCATGTCAGCCGTAGATGTTTGACAACGAAATATAAGCTCCAGCATCAGATGGCTCACACTCAGTGATCTTCTTGCTGCTAGTTTTCCTGAGCTCAATGTCCACCATGTACTTTCACAAGCAGCAAGCAGTGTCTCCCAAACCAAAGCATTTGGTTCAATTGGCATGTTCTGATGAAAACCTTTCAGCCTCTTTAAGTCTCCTGAGCGACCGAGAAGATCAATCATACAGGCATAGTGCGCGGTAGTTAGGCTCGATGCCGTAATCCTTAAACCATTGAATCAAAATGGAAATAACCTTCTTCGACCAAACCAACTGTGGCTACAAGCCGGAGAACCCCAACAAAAGTCACTGGATCAGGTCTCATTTTCTTTCTCTTCATAAGCTCAAAGAGCCTCAGGCCTCCTCACCTTTATTCCATGTCTGGCATAACTCATGATCATTGCTGTCCAACCTATCAAATCAGGGTGCATCAATCTGATCAAATGCTTTAACACAATCGTTGATGCCTCCCATTTTGGAGTACATTGCCACTAGTGAACTACCAACAGCCGATTGGAGTCCATCCTACTTTCATTGCGTAAGACTGCAGCTGTGTTCCTATGTCTGATCTGTTTGTGAGAGTAACAGCCTGAACAACAGATGATATACTGAAGGAGTCAATGGCAAAAATAGCCTTGAGCATCTTGTGAAACATCACAATGCCTCCCCAATGTACCCATTGATGGCAAAACCCCGAAATCATCGTCGAAATGCCACATCATCCCACCAAGGGTAGTAAAGTCAAGTAGCTTTCTTGCCAATTTCAGATATCCGTCTGGAGTACACCATAACAAAGCACCACCAACTGTGATCTCTTCACCAAATCCTAATCGAATAATTTGGCATGAACTTCCTTGCCTTGTGTACTGAGTTTAGAGACCTGATTGCAGTTAAATTGCAATAAAGGTCTCATTGATCAGGAGTAATTCCCCTCAATCAGCATATTTCTGAAATAGTTGAACTGCTTCATCTGGATGATCATTATTAGCAAAACCAGCAATCATTGATGTCCAGGAGACATTGTCTTTTTCACAAAATTTGCCCAAAAATTTTCATATGATTCTGCCAAACTATCACATTAGAATACATTGTAAAAAGTGAACTAGCAACAGAGAACTCAAAGACCAAGCCACTTTTAATGACAAGAGAGTTGACCTGTCCCCAAGCTTAACGTGTTGAAGCAACACTTAAGAGACTCGAAGTACAGTACTTATCTGGTCTCACACCTTCCCGTAACATTCTCACAAACAATTCTACAGCCCCCTCCGGCATCATTAGCCTGTGCATGCAGAGATATCATAACTGCACTGACTATTGGGATTTCTCCTTCTTTCCATTGTCTGCAATTATGAATCAGATGAGTCAACATCTCCAACTTTGTAATACATATTGATTAACGAAGCCCCCACTGCCGGTCCAAATCAAACCCACATTTAATGATCAAAGGCATGGAATTGTGTGGCAGTTTTAGTTGCTCCTTGATACTGCCACAGCCTAAGTAAACTAGTAATAGATAAGGTGTTTATTTCCTCCCCCAAGCTTCTATTATCCTTTGAACAGATTTGGACATGCAGAGATGAATCGTCCAGCACGCCACAAAACCCGAAATCATGGCAGTCCAGAACAGACATGGCGATAGCGCATCCGATTAAATCTCTTCATAGCTCCTTCCTATCTCCAGCATTTGATATAAATCAGCGAGAATGAAGTACTTTACAGTAGCAACATCATAACTTCCACACTTGATTATCCATGCCTTGGACCGCCTTTTTCAGTCTCAAGGTCTTCAAGCACTCAGCACAGGAAACGCAAGGCCGTAACAAACCCAGGGATAAGTGCAAACTATTCGCGAAAAGCTGTCATGACGCATAACTGCCGGAAAAGACTCCAAGCAATCCGGTTCTCTCCATTCCTAACTAGCCCCCAGCAATTATAGAATTTCCAACAACACATTCTCACACGACACATCAATGAAAAAAAAAACCCTCAACAGCGTCGGTCAAACTTATATCTCTTCGCAAGCAAATACAATCATCCCTCCCGGCTCGAAACATAACCATTTCGATGTAAGAAAAAACTTTCCTCCTCATGACCAGAGAGTATACTTGCATACCATTCGTGAGCCTGCAACGCATGTCAGAGCCCGAGATAACACAATTTCCATACGATCATCAATCATCCGCCTTCAAAAAACCACAAAAAACCCGACTTAATGCACTCCTGTGACAAAATTGTTTTCCACTGACTCCAGACCAAGGATTTCTTATTACCAAACTCGAATGACAATGTTCCAAGAAATAAGGCTCCCGCTGAGGAACTGCATCAATAGGCTTTGAGTGCATAACTCCCCGTAGCATCACATTTTCGTAGACCACTCAACATCACAGAATCCTCAATGGACCACAGCTATGGGATTAGTGTAAAAGATGTCATTTTAATAAGCAACTGCGAGGCATGCAAATTTTGTCTTTGGCGTAGTGCACTGCCTAAGACACATTGTATAATCATTGAAGAGGACAAGCGATGATCACAACCAGGAGGTATGAATAATAGAAGG
>JAGVVM010009899.1:0-28313 GCA_019149425.1 Psidium friedrichsthalianum | reverse complement strand
ACTCTTGCTGGACGACACGGCAAACTTCACCGGAGAGAAGAACGCCGGCCCGAACGCCAATTCTGTGCGGGGATACGACGTGATTGACACGATCAAGTCGCAACTAGAGAGCAGTGCCCCGGGGTTGTGTCCTGCGCCGATATCGTGGCCGTAGCTGCCCGAGATTTCCGTCGTTGCCGTGAGTGCACATTTCCTTGTCAATTATAGTGATGAATTGTGAAGGGGAAAAAAAATCACATGTTATGTTTTCCCTTGCTATATTCATACTAACACTTGCGGATTTGTTTGTTCATTTAATTTTCAGTTAGGTGGTGCAAGTTGGAATGTCCTGCTAGGAAGAAGAGACTCGACCACTGCAAGCCAAAGTGCTGCTAATAGCAACATTCCTGCCCCAACTTTGAGCCTTAGCGCTCTCATCTCTGCCTTCTCTAACAAAGGCTTCACTGCCAAAGAAATGGTGGCACTCTCAGGTCATTTTCTTGCACCTTTTATGAAGAAATGGTCGATCGATCCCTAGGATCAATTCACGAAGTTGCTCGATTTTTGTTAACAGGGTCGCACACGATAGGTCAAGCCCGATGCACGACTTTCCGGACCCGGCTCTACAACGAGAACAACATCAACGCCACGTTCGCGACCATCGCTGAAGGCGAACTGCCCGAGCTCCGGAGGTGACAACAATCTCTCCCCCCTCGACACCACGAGCCCGACGTCCTTTGACAACGCCTACTTCAAGAACTTGCAGACCCAGAGGGTCTTCTTCACTCGGACCAGCAATTGTTCGGCGGCGGCTCCACGGACGCCCAAGTGAACGCTTACAGCAGCAATGTGGCTACTTTCAGGACAGATTTTGCCAACGCCATGGTGAAGATGGGTAACCTCAGCCCGCTCACCGGCTCGAACGGTCAGATTAGGAAGAACTGCAGGAAAGTCAACTGATGATTCTTCTTCTAGGTTTTACCTTTTGCTGTCTTTGAAGTTTTGAATTTTGTGTTGCATCTCCAATGTTCTCAGTTCTCTTTGATAATAAAAGGTTTCACATTATTGTCTGCCTTTGATGGTTGGTCCACTTTTAATATCTATGTATAATACGCATGTGGTTGTAGGACGTGTCCGCCACCCGAATTCGTTATTTCCCGTTCCGATTTATTTAAATCGTGTTAAAAATTAAACCCGACCAAGTTTTTCTAGACTAGCTAGTAATACTAAGAATGCTCAACGCATCTAGCATTTTCCCTTTCCGAAATCAACAACAATATTGTGCTATTTGTATGCACATTGTCAGAGGGCTTTGGAAGTAAATTGGACATTCGTTTCCCTTCCACGTTCTTTTGTTGTTGGACTCGTTAGACCAATGTCCTGCCTAATTTTCACCATTGAAAATATCAAAGTTTGATTTCCTTGAAACTGAAACTTATTTGATCTTAATTCTCAGGATGAAACGAATAAAAGAGAAATCTCGAATTCAATAATCAATATTCTGTTTTATCCCTACTTGAAAAAAGCCTTTTAATATGAGGCTGAAACCTAACCCTATAGGTCTTTAACAGAAAGCCCAAAATTACAAAACCGTCATTATAATAGCAAATTAATAGAAAATAAAAATAATATAAAGAAAAATTCAAAAACCCAACTAAACGACCTCGAATCGCCGAAATCCATCATTAGTCACAGCCAAAGGCGTTGTATATTGATCAGGAGGCGTTTCGCTTCAACAGATCGAATTTGAGTTCCAAAGTTGCCAACTTCCGAGTTCTCTGAAAGTATGTGCATCATGCTCCTTTCAACTTCCGTCGGGATTTCTCCTATTCAGTCGATCTAAGAACATATCGCTAGTACTTTCCACATCACAGGAAATCTTAGCTACAAGAATTCTAGAAACTAGCAAGACTAACCGCAAATGAGCAAGAAGACGGCAGTGGGAGTGATGCCATCATCCCATTTTCCAGGGCTGAGATGGGTAATGGTGATCGGGCCTGAGATACTAATAACCCATAGACCGACCCACCAACCATTCACATATTCTCTTGGAAGCCCATGATCTACCTCCTCAAAATCCCAAGCTACAGTCATAAGGCAGGTCTGAGTCTCTCTCTCTCTCAGCTCTCTCTCTTCTCTCTAGAGAAAGCATCATTAGAAAGCCTTAATGGACTCCATTGAATCCAATTTCATTTACACAGCCTTTAAACAGTGACTCAGTTTCATCTAAGGTCACTTTAGGTGATTGTTGCTCGGTTCATTAACCATGAAGATGTGCACTTATATCCGCATGTCATGTATGTGGCAAAGAAGGCTATTTACGAGAATAATGTGGGCCGATGAGGCATCCAAAATGGGGGGAGTTAAAAAAAAGGACAACAATGGAACATGAGCATGCATATGGAGAGAGAGAGAGTGTGTGTGGGTGTGTTCCAAATAGAGTATATATGGTTAAAGGACTGAGATCCTTTAAATTTCGAAGGCAAAGTTACCCTCGGAATGAAATCTCCTTCACAGGTTGGGAATTTACGAGAAGAAAGACTTATTCTAATTCCTTGAATCCTCTCTCTCTCCCTTCCTCAGTCATCATATCCGTCAGCCTGACTGCGCCAACATCGCACCACGTCTCCTAGGCGTCGCACCTCGCCGTAGCTCCTCGCCCGCGTTGAAGCAATGTCAACGCCTACTGTATCCCTCGAGTTTGCATGGTTCTTGCCACGGGCCGCAAGGGATGGCGTTGGCCAATTTTGGCAACGGTAGATTTGGCTCGACAACGCTAGATTCAACATCTTGAGCTAGGTCCGACGGTGTGGAAAAGTGAGGGTGGGGGCTTAGGGTCAGGGATCAAGGGCTAGATGGATGGAAGGCTCGCCGGTGGCGGGCCGACACGATGGAGCAAAAGGCGACCGGCAGCGGAGCTTTTGTGGGGGCAGCAGCTGCAACGACGTCCTTTTCCTTGTCGTTGCATTGTCCTATATTATTCGCTTGTGCCATGGGGGTGAGAGTTTTTTTTTTTTTTTTTTTTTTGTGTGTAATCGTTTTTGGAGATAGTGGGAAACGAGAACTGGGTTAGGTTCAATCTCGTACTGAACCGAAACGGTCTAGACTAACTGGTTCAAGGCTGGTTTTAGGGGAATCGGGAATCCGGTTTTAGAGAGAATAATTGTTCAAAAAGTCCTAAACTTATTATACCGTGATCAATTCAGTTTTAAACTTTTTAATTGTGTCATTTAGTCCTAAACCTTTCATAGATTTGCCAATTTAATCTTAATAATTGACGATTTGCCAATTTAGCCCTAAATCTTTTGACGATTTGTCAATATTATCACTTCGGCTAATTCTCAATAATAGGTTTATTACTAAAATTGAAAAATTTCAAAGTTCAGGACAAATTGACACAATTTTAGTTTTAAGACGAAATTGACAAATCGTCAAAAAGTTTTTAGAATTAAATTGGCACAATTAAAAGGTTTAAGGCTAAATTAGCCTCCACACAATAGATTTATGAATTTTTGAAGACTTATTCTTGAAAAGTTATTTTAGCTCACATGGAATATTGGTGAAAATTGTGAAAAAATTATAGCAATTCCAATTTTTAAATCTTTTAATTTTAATTCAGTCCTAAACTTTTTCACCTTTTTACCAATTGAAGCCCTCTTTAACTGGAATATCGCTGACATGAATGCTGACATACCTATATTGCAATCGTTGACGTTAATGCATACAATTTTTTAGTAATATTTTAATATTTTGAATAGTTATATTTATTTTTAATCTTTTTTTTCCCTTTTTCGCTTCTTTTTTCCGTGGTCCGGCATCATCACGCGGGTCCCAGCCTTTGGCAACATAATAAAAAATGTTCTAAAAATTATTAAAATATTATTAAAAATTTACACGTGGGCGGTGCCACATAGAATTGCCCGGCACCATGGCAGTGATTTTCGACCAATATAACTGAATTGGAAAAAGGTGGCATATTTTTAGAATTGAATTCGCAACTCAAAGGTTTGAGATTGAATTGGCAAAAAAGTACAAAAGATTTAGGACTTCTTCAATAATTTTCCCATGATAAATTTAAGACTTAAGAAGTAATCCTAATTTACAGGATCCAATCTGTGGTAAAATATATAGTTATCGATGTGGATAGCCACCTTTTAGTGTATGCATGTGAATCAAGCTCTTATATACCAAATGAGGGAAACTTAATATTGCTTCTGATATCCAATGCTCATAGAATTCGGGAGATGCTTACTCGAGAAGATAACAAAAGTACTTCTAATCCCACAAAAGGAAGGAAAATTCAATTAATTGGAAATAGACTTTGAGAAGCACAATAGTGTTTGTTATGAATAGGCAAAAAATATGTGGCAATTATGACGGGGCCACCTCTAATTTCGTGTCTACACTCACCGTTATAATTGGTCACAACACCCTCATTCTAGCATGATTTGAGTATGATAAGGAACCTAAAATCAGTTCGTTATGATCAAATAAGGTCCTAATAAGGGGAAAAAACCCTAATATTTGTGAAGGCAAAATAGGTCTAAGTAACTATCAATTATCCTCTTGCATAATTTTGCTGGAAAAATCGGAAGAGTCTGATCTAGTCAAGAACATTAACTTACACATAAATGAACTCGAGTCAAGGCAAAATCAAGGTTTTTTGCACCATTTGTCCTAGACCTTCGGGATGCTTTCCGAACAATATCTTTAGTGAAATCACAACAGTCAACAGGTGAATGTGGTCGTAAACTTAAGATATTGCGATGGCCCTCCATTCTACCTAAAACCATAATTAAGACTGAAACAAATTTGGTGGACAGTCGGTTTCCTCGTTTACGTAACAAGGTTTATGCTAGACAACATGGACACGATAATCCGACATATGATTAGGAGAGCCGGCTTTGACGCGGTCCCTTTCCAGTTTTCCCAGCTTTTTTCATATGGTTTTGTCCAATAATCTTTCCCAGGCAACTTGATTACATACAAACCTAGAATTAATTAGCCATGACAGTTAAATCTTTACACCAGTTATAATATTGGCTTGACATCGTATGGTACAAATTTTATGCTCTTTATTATATGTGTCCCCCTTCATTATACTTTTAACTTTGTTAGAACAGCTTGTAATGTTCTCATAAAATCTTTAATTGATAAAAAAGCAAGGTTTTTGACTCGGTGCTATTTCGATGGTCGTCCACTTTGGTTCATCAAATTTTCAAGTGTCATGTCCTAATCCAGCTTGCCGGGCAATGATGTCGAAATATCTACGCCGCTGGGGTCTAACGAGTTTATGTATCTTTTTATGGAAGTCAGTTTCCGCCCCCCCCCTTTTTTTAGTTTTTTTTTGTTTTTTGTTTAATTTCGTGTTTTTTCTGCGTGTGTTTCCTTGTTTGTCAAATTCATGTGTCATTTCTAATTCGACTTGCAATGGGAGAAGAGGTGTTAAAATATCTCCAGTTTACTTGACTAATGGCGTGTGTAAGTCTTGTAATATAAGTGGCCTCCTTATAGCTGATCAACTCAATCTTTTGGTCTGAACATTCTAACATGGTATCGGATCTAGGTTCTACCCCCAATTATTTCACGTTGCATCCCATTTCTTAAAATCCCATGTTTTGTTTCCTAATCCTACTTGGTCTCTATCTACCTACGAAGGGGGGGTTTTTTTTTTTTTTTTTTTTTTTTTTTTTTTTTTTTTTTTTTTTTGGGTTTTTGAAAAGTAATGATGGTCCCACAAAATTTTTCACCTGACATTCATAAAAATATTTCTCTATCGTCATTAAGCTTCAAAATCATAATTGGTTTTCACAACCGTCCCGATTGTAAAATATACTATCTCCACTTTGCAATTTGTTTTCATGTGAAAAGGTCGAGTTTGGACAAGAACTAAGTTTTTGATGTCGACTATGCCACCCTCCACCAAAAGCACGAATAAATAGATTTAAATGATCCGCCGCGCACACAACTTGGATTTGTTCAACCGTGAGTGCCTTCCATTTTTTATTTCCCACTCGTTTTACTTGAATTACAGCAAAGATAAACTGATTTCCAGTTATGGTTGGCCACTTCGTTGTAGCTAAGCGCGTAAACCCTAGCGTGAGTGTGTGAGTAAATGAACAGCGCCGTGTGCCCGTTTCTTGCATGCTGGCTATAACCGATGACATCCCGCTAAGTAACATTTAATCCATGAAGCATCACTGCAAGTCCCCATTGTCCTCATGCAGGTATCCTATAAAGAAGACAGCACCACATCCTAGACTTCATACGAAGACCTGCCTGAAATCAATTTTTTTGCATCTGCGATTTGGGTCCCATTGAATCCCCCTTAATTTCCTCGCGGTCGAGCTTTCGGATGGAATCGAAAGGCGTGCGAATTCGTTTCTTTTCGGCCAGTTTCTTTGCTGAATATCGGTGACCATCGGCCACTCCTTCTGCTCCTAATTACCTTCCACACTGAGCCTCACCCGTACTACTACGACTATGCTTGTCCTAAAAGCTTTGCGGCCATTCAGAACGCGTGCGTCAAGAGGCGGTACAGAAAGAGAGACGCATGGGTGCTTCCTTGCCGCGTCTGCACTTCCACGACTGTTTCGTTAATTAGCCGTATTGTGATGATTGTAGTGTAATAAATTTATTTATTAAATATGTTTTTTGGTGTGATACGTCTGTTGAATTAAGCATTGTTTCTGGCTGATCATTCAGGCTGTTATGCTTCGGTACTCCCTACCCGACGACCCACCATCGGATAGCGAAAAGCTCGCTGGGGCAAACATCAATTCTGCTTAGAGGTTTCGAGTGATTGATCAATCAAGGATGAGGTTGACAATTTGCGGCCGTGCGGTGGTCTCTTGCGCGATATTTTGGCAGTTTGCTGCTCGCGACTCTGTTGTTGCGGTAAGTGGCTGGCGATGTTGCCCTCTAATTGTTAAGATACAAATATACCAGCTAACAAATCAATGTAGTGCACGTATTTACACATAGTTACTCGCTGGTGATAATTCCCGATTCTTGGTATTTGGTAATGTAGCTTGGAGTGCCATGTGGAACGTAATGCTTGGAAGAAGAGACTCGACCACAGCGAGCCGGACCACTCCAACCACCGACCTTCCCGCCCCTTTCATGGACCTAAACCATTAACTAGCTCATTCCAAAAACAAGCCTCGACACCAAGACTTGGTCGTTCTGTCCGGCGGACCACCTAGGGTTTGCGCAATGGCTTACCTTCAAGGACCGAGCCCACCACGACTCGAATATCCACCCTAAGTTCGCGAAGAAGCTCCATCCCTTTGGCACCGAGCCAAATCTGAAAGCGACTCAAAACTCGCTAAGCGTGGACCCGCCATCATGCACGCTTCGACCAACATTGTACTATAGGAACTTGCTTAAGTCTAGGAACAGGGTCTTCTCGATCGATCAAGCGCTCTTCGGAGTGGCAACACCAGCGAGCTGGTGAGGACGTTACAGTAACAACGCCAAAGCTTTTTGAAAGATTTCGCTAAATCGATGGTCAAGATGGGGAATATAAAGCCGTTAAACAACCGAATCCTTGGTCAGGTTCGCCATAACGGTAGATGGGGGAATTGGAAATGTTTTGATCCACATAGTGATAATCCTAGGGTTCATGCCCTCCAAAGAGTGAGATATATTTTGTGTCAAGTACTATGCAATTATTTATTCGCTCTAAAACCGGTGTCTGTTCATGGCTTTAGCTTTCTAGCACAACACCAAAAGATATTGACCTATAGAAGAAACTTGTTCGATAGCCAAATATGCATATGCCTCTTAGTTCTTTTAAAGTAGTGTAATGTGGTTTAAAGGTGAAGTGAAGATGAAATGTTGAAGTTGTTATTATTGTCCCACATTAATTGTTAATGGAGCTTGTATACTCCTTTATATCATGTGATCTTCTCACCTATTAATTTAACACTTTTTTCTGTTGAACTTGCTAACATGAATAAATCAGGGCAACTTAGGTTACCAATAAGTTTGGACTCCACAATCACATGGAAGATATAAGTTTGTCGCTCCTTCCGACCGAAGGCTTCATAAAAAAAATTATGAGGAAGATTGGTTGGTGGGTTTTTCCACATCGGTTGTGCAAGGAAATTGTGTGGTCGGTTTCTAAGTGTGACAGAGAAAATTCTTAATATTTTGAGGCAAGGGGCAAGGGGGGGACTTCAAAATAATAAGATTTTCTCTCACACTTATAAACCGACCACCAATCCTTTCACAACCGATGTGGAACAACCCCCCAACATTTCTTCCTCATATATTGAGCCTTCGGTCGAAGGAGCGACAACTTATATCTCTCCATGTGATTGTGGAGTCCAAACTTATTGGTAACCTAAGCTCTGATATCATGTTAGAAAGTTCAACCAAAAAGTTAAATTAATAGGTGAAGAAGATCACATGAATATAAAGAGTATACAAGCTCCATTCACATTAATGTGGGACAATAATAACAACTTCACATTTCACTTCACTTCACTTATAAACCAAATTACACTACTTTCAAAGAACTACAGAGGCATATGCATATTTTGCTATCGAAACAAGTTTCTTCTATTGAGGTCAATAGCTTCTTGGTGTTTTGCTAGAAGCTAAAGCCATGACAGACACGTTTTAGAGCGAATAAATAATTTCATAGTACTTGACACAAAAATTCACTCTTTGAATGGCATGAACCCTAGGATTATATATGTGGATCAAACATTTCAATTCACCCATCTACAGTTATGGCGAACCCTGACCAAGATTACCGGTTAACGGCTTTATATTCCCCATCTTGACCATCGATTTAGCGAAATCTTTCCAAAAAGCTTTGGCGTTGTTACTGTACGTCCTCACCAGCTCGCTGGTGTTGCCACCTCCGAAGAGCGCTTGATCCGATCCGAGAAGACCCTTTTGCTTTAGCAAGTTCCTATAGTACAATGTGTCGAAGCGTGCTGATGTCGGGTCCAGCTTAGCGAGGTTTGAGTCGCTTTCAGATTTGGCTCGGTTGCAAAGGGATTGGAGCTTCTTCGCGAACTTAGGGTGGATATTCGAGTCGTTGTGGGCTCGGTCCTTGAAGGTAAAGCATTGCGCAAACCCTAGCGTGTGTCCGCCGGACAGAACGACCAAGTCTTTGGTGTCGAGGCCTTGTTTTTGGAATGAGCTAGTTAATGCGTTAGGTCCATTGAAAGGGGCGGGAAGGTCGGTGTTGGCAGTGGTCCGGCTCGCTGTGGTCGAGTCTCTTCTTCCAAGCCTTACGTTCCACCATGGCCCTCCAAGCTACATTACCAAATACCAAGAATCGGAATTATCAACAGTTAACTATGTAAATACGTGCAATTACATTGATTGTTTAGCGGTATATTGACTTAACAATTCGAGGCAATCGCAGCCACTGTACCGCAACAACAGAGTCGCGAGCAGCAACTGCCAAATATCTGCGCAAGAGACCACCGCACGCCGCAAACTTTGTCAACCTCCTCCTTGATTTGATCAATCACTTCGAAACCTCTAGCAGAATTGATGTTTGCGCCAGCGAGCTTTTCGCTATCGATGGTGGGCGTCGGGTCTAGGAGTACCGAAGCATCACAGCCCTGAATGATCAGCCCAGAACAATGCTTAATTCAACGACGTATCACACCAAAAAATATTTAAATAAATAAATTTATTACACAATCATCACAATACGGCGTACATTAACGAAACAGTCGTGGAAGTGCAGACGCAGCAAGGAAGCACCCATGCGTCTCTCTTTCTGTACGCCTCTTGACGACGCGTCTGATGGCCGGCAAGCTTTTAGACAAGCATAGTCGTAGTAGTACGGTGTGAGGCCAGTGGGGGTAATTAGGAGCAGAGGAGGCCGTGGTCACGATACTCACAATAGAACTGCGAAAAACGATTCGCGCCTTTCGATTCCATCCTAAGCTCTGATCGGAAAATTAGGGGGATCAATGGGACAAATCGCAGATGCAAAAAAATTGATTTTCAGGCAGGTCTTGTGAAGTCTTAGGATGGTGGTGCTGTCTTCTTTTATAGGATACCTGCATCGACAATGGAGGACTTGGCCAGTGAGCTTCATGGATTAAATGTTACTTGCGGGCTGTCCATCGGTTATAGCCATGCATGCAAGAAACGGGCACACGCGCTGTTCATTTACTCACAATTTCATCGCTAGGGTTACGCGCTTAGCTACACGAATGTGGCTCAACATAACTGGAAATCAGTTTATCTTTGCTGTAATTCAGTAAAACGAAGTGGGAATATAAAAATGGGAAGGCACTCACGGTTGAACAAATCCAAGTTGTGTGGCCGGCGGATCATTTTTAAATCTATTTGTTTCGTGCTTTTGGTGGAGGGGTTGGTTTGCCCTCAAAACTTATTTCTTGTCCAAACTCGACCTTTCACATGAAAACAATTGCAAAGTGGAGACGTATATTTTACATCGGACGTTGTGAAAAAAGATGATTTTGAAGCTTATGACGATAGAGAAAATCATTTTGTATGAATGTCAGGTGAAATATTTTGTGGGACCATCATTACTGTTTCAAAAACAAAACTCGTAGTAGATAGATACCACATGTAGGATTAGGAACAAAAACATGGTATTTAAGAAATGGATGCAACGTGAAATAAATTGGGGTAGAACCTAGATCCGATACATGTTAGAATGTTCAGCCCAAAAGATTGAGTTGATCAGTATAAGGAGGCCACTTATATTACAAGAACTTACAAACCCCATAGTCAAGTAATGTGAGATATTTAACACCTCTTCTCACTTGCAAGTCAATTAGAAATGACACATGAATTTGACAAACAAGGTAAACACACGCAGAAAATAAACTAAGGCGGAAACTGACTTCCATAAAAAGATCACATAAACTCCGTAGCCCAGCGGCGTAGATATTTCGACACCTCATTTCCCGTGCAAGGCTGGATTAGACATGACACGTGAAATTTGATGAACAAAGTGTGGACGCACATCCGAAATAGACCAGTCAAACCTTGCTTTTTTATCATTAAAGATTTTATGAGAACATTACCAACTGTTCTAAAAAGTTAAAAGTATAGATGAAGGGGGACTACATATATATAAAGAGCATATAAATTTGTACCAACGATGTCAGCAATATTATAACTGGTGTAAAGATTTAACTGTCATGGCTAATTAATTCTAGGTTTGTTATGTAATCAAGTTTGCCTGGGAAAGATTATTGACAAAACCAGAAGAAAAAGCTGGAAATGGTGGAAGGACCGCGTCAAAGCAGGCACTCCTAATCATGATGTCGGATTATCGTGTCCCTGCTGTCTAGCATAAACCTTGTACGTAAACGAGAAACCGACTGTCCACCCAATTTATTTAGTCTTAATTATGGTTTTAGGTATGGAGGGCCACGCAATATCTTAAGTTACGACCCATTCCCTGTTGACTGTTGTATCACTAAAGATATTGTTCGGAAGCATCCGCGAATGGTCTAGGACACTGGTGCAAAAACCCTTGATTTTGCCTTGACTCGGTTCATTTATGTGCTAAAGTAATGTTCTTGACTAGATCAGACTCTGTCCGATTTCAGCAAAATTCTGCAGAGGTAATTGATAGTTACTTATGACCTATTTTGCCTTCACAAATATTAGGGTTTTTCCCCCTTATTAGGACTCTTATTTGATCATAATGAACTGATTCTGGTTCCTCTATCATACTCAATCATGCTAGAATGATGGTGTGACAATATAACGGTGAAGTGTTAGACACGAAATTAGAGGTGGATCCCGTCATATTGCCACATATTTTTTGCCATTCATAACACAACACTATTGTTCTCAATTCTATTTCCAATTAATTGAATTTTCCTTCCTTTTGTGGGATTAGAAAAGTACTTTTTTTTGTTATCTTCTCGAGTAAGCATCTCCGATTCTATGAGCATTGGATATCAGAAGCAATATTAAGTTTCCCTCATTTGGTATATAAGAGCTTGATTCACAATGCATACTAAAAGTTGCTATCCACATCATTCACTATATATTTTACCACAGATTGGGATCCTGTAAATTAGGGATTTACTTCTTAAGTCTTAAATTTATCATGGGAAAAATTATTGAAGAAGTCCTAAATCTTTTGTACTTTTTTTGCCAATTCAATCTTAAACCTTTTGAGTTTGCGAATTCAATTCTAAATCTGCCACCTTTTTCCAATTCAGTTATATTGGTCGAAAATCACTGCCATGGTGCCGGCCATTCTATGTGGCACCGCCCACGTGTAAATTTTTAATAATAGTTTAATAATTTTTAGAACGGGCTTTAACAGGCAAGGCCCCTCTTTTGATGCCGGACGCCGAAAAAAGAAGCGAAAAAGGGAAAAAAAGATTAAAAATAAATATAAATATTCAAAAAAAAATTACTAAAAATTGAATGCATTAACGTCAGCAATAATATAGGAACGTGAAACAGAGCCAAGACAGCAAAGAGAACTCTCAATTTGGTAAATCAGGACTGACTCAAAAAATTTTAAAGATTTTAAATTGCTCATTTTTTCACAATTTCCAATTATTCCATGTGAGCTAAATAACTTTTCAAGAATAAGTCTTCAAAAATTCATAAATCTATTGTGTGGAGGCTAATTTAGCCTTAAACCTTTTAATTGTGCCAATTTAATTCTAAAAACTTTTTGACGATTTGTCAATTTCGTCTTAAAACTAAAATTGTGTCAATTTGTCCTAAACCTTTGAAATTTTTTCAATTTTAGTAATAAACCTATTATTTAATTAGCCGAAGTGGTAATATCGACAAATCGTCAAAAGATTTAGAGCTAAATTGACAAATCGTCAAATTATTAAGATTAAATTGGCAAATCTATGAAAGGTTTATGACTAAATTGACACAATTAAAAAGTTTAGAATTGAATTGATCACGGTATAATAAGTTTAGGACTTTTTGCACAATTATTCTCTCTAAAACCGGATTCCCGATTCCCCTAAAACCAGCATTGAACCAGTTAGTCTAGACCGTTTCGGTTCAGTCCGAGATTGAATCTAACCCAGTTCTCATTCCCGCTATCTCCAAAAACGATTACGCAAAAAAAAACAGAACAAAACTTAACTCTCCCCACGGCACAAGCGAATAATATAGGACAATGCAACGACAAGGATAAAGGACCGTCGTTGCAGCTGCTGCCCCCACAAAAGCTCGACTGCCGGTCGCCTTTGCTCCATCGTGTCGACCCGCCACCTGCGAGCCTTCCATCCATCTAGCCCTTGATCCCTGACCCTAAGCCCCCACCCTCACTTTACCACCCGTCGGACCTAGCTCAAGATGTTGAATCTAACGTTGTCGAGCCCAAATCTACCGTTGCCAAAATTGGCCAACACCATCCCTTGCGGCCCGTGGCAAGAACCATGCAAACTCGAGGGATACAGTAGGCGTTTGACGTTGCTTCAACGCGGCACAAGAGCAACGAGCAATGAATCGAGGATGCTACGGTGGGGTGCGACGCCTAGGAGACGTGGTGCGATGTTGGCGGCAGTCAGGCTGACGGATATGATGACTGAGGAAGGGAGAGAGAGAGGATTCAAGGAATTAGAATAAGTCTTTCTTCTCGTAAATTCCTCAACCTGTGAAGGAGATTTCATTCCGAGGTAACTTTGCCTTCGAAATTTAAAGGATCTCAGTCCTTTAAACATACATACTCTATTTGGAACACACCCACACACACTCTCTCTCCATATGCATGCTCATGTTCCATTGTTGTCCTTTTTTTTTACTCCCCCCATTTTGGATGCCTCATCGGCCCACATTATTCTCGTAAATAGCCTTTTTTGCCACATAATATGACATGCGGATATAAGTGCACATCTTCATGGTTAATGAACCGAGCAACAATCACCTAAAGTGACCTCAGATGAAACTGAATCACTGTTTAAAGGCTGTGTAAATGAAATTGGATTCAATGGAGTCCATTAATGGCTTTCTAATGATGCTCTAGAGAGAGAGAGAGAGAGCTCAGACCTGCCTTATGACTGTAGCTTGGGATTTTGAGGAGGTAGATCATGGGCTTTCCAAGAGAATATGTGAATGGTTGGTGGGTCGGTCTATGGGTTATTAGTATCTCAGGCCCGATCACCATTACCCATCTCAGCCCTGGAAAATGGGATGATGGCATCACTCCCACTGCCGTCTTCTTGCCACTTTGCGGTTAGTCTTGCTAGTTTCTAGAATTCTTGTGGCTAAGATTCCTGTGATGTGGAAAGTACTAGCGATATGTTATTAGATCGACTGATAGGTAGAAATCCGACGGAAGTTGAAAGGAGCATGATGCACATACTTTCAGAGAACTCGGAAGTTGGCAACTTTGGAACTCAAATTCGATCTGTTGAAGCGAACGGCCTCCTGATCAATATACAACGCCTTTGGCTGTGACTAATGATGGATTTCGGCGATTCGAGGTCGTTTAGTTGGGTTTTTGAATTTTCTTTTATTATTTTTATTTTCTATTAATTTTGCTATTAATGACGGTTTTGTAATTTTGGGCTTTCTGTTAAAGACCTATTAGGGTTAGGTTTCATTCCTCATATAAAAGGCTTTTTTCAAGTAGGGATAAAACAGAATATTGATTATTGAATTCGAGATTTCTCTTTTATCGTTTCATCCTGAGAATTAAGATCAAATAAGTTTCAATTCAAGGAAATCAAACTTTGATATTTTCAATGGTGAAAATTAGGCAGGACATTGGTCTAACGAGTCCAACAACAAAAGAACGTGGAAGGGAAACGAATTGTCCAATTTTACTTCCAAAGCCCTCTTGACAATGTGCATACAAATAGCACAATATTGTTGTTGATTTCGGAAAGGGAAAATGCTAGATGCGTTGAGCATTCTTAGTATTACTAGCTAGTCTAGAAAACTTGGTCGGGTTTAATTTTTAACACGATTTAAATAAATCGGAACGGGAAATAACGAATTCGTGATGGCGACACGTCCTACAACCACATGCGTATACATAGATATTAAAAGTGGACCAACCATCAAAGGCAGACAATAATGTGAAACCTTTTTATTATCAAAGAGAACTTGAGAACATTGGAGATGCAACACAAAATTCAAAACTTCAAAGACAGCAAAAGGTAAAACCTAGAAGAAGAATCATCAGTTGACTTTCCTGCAGTTCTTCCTAATCTGACCGTTCGAGCCGGTGAGCGGGCTGAGGTTACCCATCTTCACCATGGCGTTGGCAAAATCTGTCCTGAAAGTAGCCACATTGCTGCTGTAAGCGTTCACTTGGGCGTCCGTGGAGCCGCCGCCGAACAATTGCTGGTCCGAGTGAAGAAGACCCTTCTGGGTCTGCAAGTTCTTGAAGTAGGCGTTGTCGAAGGACGTCGGGCTCGTGGTGTCGAGGGGGGAGAGATTGTTGTCACCTCCGGAGCTCGGGCAGTTCGCCTTCAGCGAGGTCGCGAACGTGGCGTTGATGTTGTTCTCGTTGTAGAGCCGGGTCCGGAAAGTCGTGCATCGGGCTTGACCTATCGTGTGCGACCCTGTTAACAAAAATCGAGCAACTTCGTGAATTGATCCTAGTGGATCGATCGACCATTTCTTCATTAAAAGGTGCAAGAAAATGACCTGAGAGTGCCACCATTTCTTTGGCAGTGAAGCCTTTGTTAGAGAAGGCAGAGATGAGAGCGCTAAGGCTCAAAGTTGGGGCAGGAATGTTGCTATTAGCAGCACTTTGGCTTGCAGTGGTCGAGTCTCTTCTTCCTAGCAGGACATTCCAACTTGCACCACCTAACTGAAAATTAAATGAATAAACAAATCCGCAAGTGTTAGTATGAATATAGCAAGGGGAAAACATAACATGTGATTTTTTTTTCCCCTTCACAATTCATCACTATAATTGACAAGGAAATGTGCACTCACGGCAACGACGGAATCTCGGGCAGCTACGGCCACGATATCGGCGCAGGACACAACCCCGGGGCACTTGCTCTCTAGTTGCGACTTGATTGTGTCAATCACGTCGTATCCCCGCACAGAATTGGCGTTCGGGCCGGCGTTCTTCTCTCCAGTGAAGTTTGCCGTGTCGTCCAGCAAGATCGACGCGTCACATCCCTGTTTCATAGTTGGTGCCACACATTGTTAAGTGCATTAGATTCAATGCTTCAAGTGCAAACAGGTTAAGTGCTACAAGTTATCCCAAAAATAGAGTATAAACGCTCATGGTTTCAATTATTATTTCCCCCCTTTTTTGTCCCCATTATGACCGCCTAGAGACACCATTTTTGACGGAGTGACAGTAAACAAGAAGCTCTCCGACCTTTCTCCTGCCTTTTTACTTTACTTCGTGTTGTCTCCTAAGGAACAATGCATCCAATCATTGTTGCATTAGGACAAAATGATTGCGCCTTGTGTGTACGAGAGGGGGAGAGATCCGCGAGAGCTCTTTTAAAATCAAGGTTTGACATCGACATGGAGGTTCTTCAATTATTTAACAGATGGAGCCACCGACTTTTTTTAGATTTTTTTTTCCCCAAAATTTGCCTGAGTTTGGTCTTCTCGAATGACCAATTATATATTGATTAAATTGATAATCTAGACAATTTCCAACCTATAAAGAGGGAGGGGGAAAAAAAAAAAAGCAAACCCATTAATTTAATCGAGAAGTTGTTAACATGTCATTTTTGTCACTAAAAATTGATCAGGCTTTGAATATCAAGATCGACATTGAGACGACATGTTGAATGGATAGAGGTCCGCGGGACATGGGCAACTCTTAAATTATGTACAAATCGCATGAAGAGGACAACAAAGAAGGCAACCTAATTTTGATTAGTCAATTTAGATCGACACTCTAAATTCGTGTTGAAGCAAATTAACGTGGCCATCCACAAGGCGTGATTCGCTTGTTCAAAGATCTAATACAATTTTTAGAACAGTATTGAAGTAACAAAATCTCATTAAAAATTAAAGATTTTACCATCCGTAGCATTTTGTTTATGTAGAAATATGTATGGCTACTACGGGGACGTTGATCGAAATATGATTAAAACCTATTGAAAAAGACTGATTGGTTTGCCAAAATGTGATAAGAAACCAAGTAAAGTCAACCACCGACATAAAAAGCATTGACCCCTCTCTCTCTTTGCCAGCTCCAATGTTTAGGACTTTGCGTGGTCTGATTCGTCGGGTTCATTGGATTTAAATCAGGTACTTTAGGTTCCATCTATGTCACAGAAAATGAGCAATTTGAAAAATATTTTCAAAAAAATAATCGATTATATTACTTAGGAAAATCAATCAACGAAAAATATTTTCATCGTCTACGTAAATATTTAAACAAAAATTATTGCCAGTAAGGAAAATACATGTCATTGATTGATTATAAACGATACATGCAATTATATTTAGGAAAATATTTTTCAAGTCACTTATTTTTTCGCGAAATAAATAGAGCCTTAATCATATATACGTCCATCTTATCAACAACACCGTTGGCATAAAGTACGCTCGCTAATTAGAGCATACACTGTCGGCATAAAGAAAACTTTACATAACCGTTTTTATTGGCCCTTGATTTGGGGATTCTAATTACTCAAATCTCTCAATAACGGCCAAATTAATGGTGGATAGTGGAAAAATATCTTACACGGCAGTGCATGCCAAAAAAAAAAAATACTCATGAATTTTTTTTTGAACTACAAAAGAAAAATTAAATTTTTTCTGATAAATAGGATCGATTATCAATATAATAAACTCTCAAAAATGCATGGCACAAGAAGATACCAACTAGGGCGAGACTCCACGTATTCAATATCTGAAACCTCCTACCTACCTAGTGAAAATGAGAGTACGTAACTTGCGTAAAAGCGAATATAACAATTCTTTCGACTACGAGGTTGGCTGGAGCGTTTGGCGTGCACAAGCACAACTTGAACGAAAAAGAAAGACGTAGACAGAAATCAATGGGGGAAACAGAGGAGAGGCTCGGAGCAGAGGGGACTTGCATTGACGAAGCAATCGTGGAAGTGGAGGCGGAGCAGCGAGGCGCCCATGCGAGCCTCGCTCGAGACCGCGGAGCTCACGGCGGATTTGATCGTGGAGAGGACGCTGGGACAGGACGAGGAGTAGAAAGTGCTGGACAGCTGAGCCGAGGCCGTTCCGAGGAGGAAACACAGCAACGGCAAGAAGAAGGCGGGTTTGACGGAAGAGCTCTCACAAGCCATGGCTTGGAGTTCTAGGTCTCAGTGAAGAAGAAGAAGAAGAAGAAAAGATGAACGAAGGAGAAGAAGCAGAAGCACAATGCCTGGGCCGTGCGCGAAGTGTGTTTCTGCGTGCGTGTTGCACTTGAACGAACTCAGGTGTATTTATAAAGGAGTTTTATTAGGTACCGTTATGCTTTTTTTTTTTACTTTTTCTGAAGTCAATGGCATTGGATGTCTACATCTATAAAAAAATAAGAACAATGTTTTTAGTTTTCATTTTTGGAAAAACAAGTTGAACACCAAAGTGTATGAACACACACACACACGGTCTGGACTAAGTGGCTTTCTATTCGCAGACTAACCCTAATCTCACGCTATAGAAATTTAGCTGGACATGTAACTACAGGTCTATATCATGCTGTCTTTTCTAAGCAAAAAACTCAACCTCTAGTAAATTCCTTGGGACATATCTAAAAAAATGAAGGTGTTTTATTCTTGATCTCAACGCACAATTGTTGAGATGATTTTCACTATATAAAAATATTATAAACTGTTACACTTCGTAAGGAAATAATACATTAATGAAAATTAATAAACGAATGGGTCATTAAGTTTGCGATTTCACTTATATCACCATATTCTTCTCGCTTGATTGATAAATAAGTGGCTTCAATACCACGCAAAAAGTATCCTGGCTTCCAGCTAGAGATGCTTCTTTTTTGTGCTGGAAGCTACAACTCCTTTTGAACTTTGAATAAGATTCGTGCCAGTTAAAAAAGATGGCTTACTTTGAAAAGCATGAATATGTAGGTCCAGTTGCACGAGTTTTTCATTTTAATAGACTAATCTCGAGGGGTTGGGACATATGTTGCTTTTTGTCCGCTCGCTCTCTTTGTTTATTTTCTAGTGTCCAAATTTTCATTTTTGTAATCTTGAACTCGTGGATATTTTTCAATTGAGTCCTTAAATCATCGATTGTTTTACCGAAGTCCGATAACTTGCATAACTTTTCTAATAAACCCCATCCGCCTCAAAAGCCAGCAAGAATTGGACTCAGAAGCTCGAGGGCCGTTTCGTGTTAAGAAATTTCATTACTCAAAATCGCAATCGTGTGGTGCTTATTGTCTACAAAACAACAAAAAATATCCACATTAGAGTCCGATCGACCTCGACCGGCAGATCAACTCCAATTGTTAATCACATTTGTAGCGTGAGGGCATCCTACATGGAAAATTGACGCAAGTTCAATGACTGGATCAAATATATCCAAAGTTCAGGGACTCAATTAAAAGACATGTACAAAGACAAGGACCTAAAGTGAAATTTTAACCAACAATCCACGTTCCTCTTTGGGATAATGACACAAATAGTCTCTGAATTTTAGTCCAATGTGCAATGCGATCCCTAAACTTTAAATTTATTTAATGTGGTCCTTAATCTTTAGCTCAGTATATAATGTCATCACTGAAGAACTTTTAACATGTTCAATATGATCATTGAAATTTTGGTACACGTTCAATTTAGTCCACAGACTGTATGAAAATGTTGAATGTTGTCATTCCATTGAAATAAAGTTCAGGGATAACATTGAATATTTTCATAAAGTACATGAACTAAATTGAACATGTACCAAAATTTCAGAGATGATATTACATATCAAGCTAAAGTTCGAGGTCACATCAAATATATTAAAAATTTATAATCATATTATACTTTAAAATCAAAGTTCAGGGACCACTCATGTTGTCTATCCTTTCTTTTTGCCAATATACATTAGTAACAAACTTCTTGTCAAGACAAAGCCCACCTACTTCACCAGGGACAGCCAAAAATATAGAAAATTAGATCAGAAGTGGTCCAAGTTGGATTTCGTCAGGAGAGATATTGACTATTAGCGAAAATTGTCACATCCTTGCGAAGGTTCGGCTACATCAGTCGATGAAAAAAGACAAGCGGATTACGCCATCTAATTATGGCCTGTCCTGTCCTTAAAAGACTTTGCTAGGGTTAATTAATTGCTTGCATGTTAAGCTGCGGAGCTTGCCGACGACCATTCCCTCTTTGTTGAACTGGTAAACATAATGATGTGGCTTCCACATATAGAAAAATGAAATTCTGTACATATTGGACTACGATGTCCTAACGCTGGCATCTTGTCCTAGCTGAGGTTACGAAAAAAATAATAGGAAAATTGAATTAGAACTAGAGTGGTAAACTCTTCTAGGGTGCTTAAATACGGGCAAACTTTTCCAAAAAGTCCTAAACATAATATACGGTGGCCAATTCAGTCATAAATATTTCAATTTTGCCAATTTAGTCCAAAATATTTCGAAATTTTGTCAATTTAGTCATAAACATTTCAATTATGCCAATTCAGTCCTAAATTTTTTGATGGTTTGCCAATTTAGTCATAAATCTATTATTTGGATAATTTTCAGAAGGACTACATTAGCAAATCTTCAAAAAGTTTTGGGTTAAATTGATACAATTGAAAGGTTTATGACTAAATTGGCCATCATGCAATATGTTTAAGATTTTTTGAACAATTATCCCCTTAAGTATGACCCGATTTTTTATATTAGTCTAATATCTCTAATGTTGCTCTTGTTTCTTGTAGCAAGTCATGCTGAATTACTCCAAAGCCTTATGATATTCTTTTTGGGTAAGGATGCGCAAACCCTTTTTAAATAGACAAACTCCAGACCCATAAAATATCCTATTGACCTCATGGACTACATATCCGCTCAAACACAGAGCTAACTACGCCTATCGGTGTGCAGATTCGAACTCATCTCGTGTGCCTAATTCGTATAAGCATCGATTAGATTTCTCGATCGATAAGTCAATCCCTTGTGTTAATCAATGATTATTCCCTTTGCGTGCCTCATTTTTTTAAACATGTGCAGTGTGAATGAAATCCTCATCAGGAATCTAATCTGTTCAACATCTTGAGCGGTTACTAATCATTCATATTCTCCCGTCATAGTCCTTTTGATTAGCAAATTAACTAATTCGTCAGACCAAGCAATCTCGTTCATCTCTGCTCGTTCAATTTTTAGGATAAGGTATACTCGATTGCACTGAATTGTTCACTGCATGCAGCTGCCCCGCACGATGTTGACTCCCTCGGTTGGCAAGGGATAATCACACCAAAAATTGTTAAAAAAAAAAATCCCTGCCCGGCACAAATATCTCTAATTTTTTTTTTTCGTGACACCAACAACTCAAATTTGTGTCAATTACTGGAAAATGTTGAGAAACAAAGAGACTTTAGAGGAAAAAATTCTTCTGTATTTTTCATCACTTTTACAAGACTATACTTTTATCTATATATACAGATGACAGAGTTAATCTCAAAGACCTACTAATCAGGAGATAAACATGAAAATATATTAAACAAGAATTTCTAATTGACAGCTCACGTTAACAAAAAATACCTTCGATCCGTACGGCCGTTAAAAATCCCATGTGACAGCATGCGTGGCCGTCAGAAATCTGAAGTGGCCACGCATTGGATTCTTAACGATTGTTATGAACGGAACGTAGATTTGGAGATATTGATGAGACGTAAAAAAGGGTTTTATCATTTGTTGATATTTGCAAACAGACAACGAAAGTTTCGGAGGGAGTCGACGAATGATTTGGGAGCGGTGGAGGACGAAATGACTTTTCGACGTGATCCACGTTCTGCCCAATTGCTCAAGCGCTTTTATTGGATTTTTGTCGGGAAGGTGCAATACTTCTCATGCATCCGATTCAATCGTGATCTATGTAAGTCATGAACTAAGATACGAAGACTCATATGCATGCGCTCACGTTAGTCAAGTTTGCGAAACTATTAAGATATGATGTATACGCCCTACCGATAAAAAGCATAGGGATTCTCGGAAAGCCGCATCGGCGAGGTCTCAAAGGGGCAACGCTCTTCTTCGGATGCTTATATGACTTTTATAGTTCAAGCGTATATTTTATTGATAATTTGGTCTTAGGGCCATTAATAGTTATTGTTATGCATAATCTCTTTCTATTGTAATTGAGAGTTGTGTTATATATAATATATTCCTCGTGTAATTGAGAGTTGTAACAAATAGGTGCGAGGTACTAATTATAGTGAAATTCTCTACTGAATATAACTTTAGTTTAAGGGCGAATTAGGATAAACCTTTGTGTTGCGATTTCTCTTTGCTACCTTACTCTTTATTTCTTTGTGATTGTGCTCCTAATCATAATAGAAATAATTTAAATTGATTTGAAAAGACAGTTCATGTGTTTCAACAGTGTTAACAAGAATCATTTTGCATAAAGTTTCTATGTATCACTTGAATTATGCTATCTCCACTTGATGTTAGGTAATTATCGCCATCAATCGATGTGATTATGAAACTAACTTAACATTGACTAGTTAAGAACCAACCACATACATTTACCGCATGAACCTCCATTTGCATCAGTTTTACTAGTCTTGGGGCCAGAATGAGTGTTTACCATTACTTTAAGGTGACGTTAAACAAATTAAAAGTTTAGGACTTGACATTACAAATTGAGTCAAAATTTGTAAATCACATCGAACAAATTAGAAGTTTATTGACGACATTGCACTTTGGAGCAAAGTTTACGGATCATTTGTATCAGTAACGATCTAAGTGTTGAGTGATATACTTGCCGAAGGAAAGCTTCAAAAACTAAGGGAATGAGGGAATGCTATCCCCCGCCCGGAATTCATGCATCGTCTCCAATTTGTGTCACCTCCACCTCTAGCCTATGCCACCGGGCAAAGCCACCCGAGGCTAAATTTTTGAAAGCCAAAAAAAAAAAAACCTCCACAAATGCCTTATGCTTTGAAGTCAAACGAAATCAGTAGAATTTTCTCTTCAAATAATGTATTTGTATTTATCATTAAAACATAGTAGATAAAGAATTGTACACGAGTATACCCTCCTCTCACGCTAACAATATTCCACGAGACAATGTCCCGAGGATCTAGCAACAATTAGATCTATTTGTCTGGACGTGAGGTCGAACCATCTTGCCCCAGGTAACCTTCAACCTAACCAGTGGAAATGTTGTTCCGGGACACAATCTGATGTGTTCCGCGTCGCGATTCCAACCGCTCGTTCCGTCCTTCGATGTCAACTCAGTAGACAAGTGCCGAGGACAAAAAAAAAAAAAAAAATTGGACAAGAATACCAGGATGGTCCTGCTATCTGAACGATCCATCTCGAGACAACCTAGAGTTTTAGGTGCAGCGACTCGTTTATCTTTATCAACTCCGAAAGGTGTGTTTACCTAGCAAATGCAAAACAAGACAAGGCATAATAAAGACGCGATTTGAATCATGCATTTGTCGGGCGGGGGTTTGGCAAGTGGTTCAGAAAACACCGCCACCGAAAGTTCGAAATCTGGAAGAGCCAAAGCAGTAGTCTCTGACGACGAGTTGACCAAACTGGTAAAGAAAAATTCGCCGATCGGTTTAAAGTTTAAACCTACTGTACAGTTTTCAATTTCGCCAACGTAGGAAATCACAATGGAGTTTTTCCAGCCAACTTTCAATGAAAATCGCTGGCGTGGCAGCGTGCCATATAAGACGGCTGAAAATGACTGGATCGACACGTCAACAATTTCCGACGGAAATTGATCGGAAGCTTTTTATTGAAATTTCGCGTGAAGGTTTATAACTAAGTTAGCAAAATTGAAAAATTGAGGATTGAATTGTCATATGCCTGATAGGTCTAGGATTAACTCAGTAATTTGTGATACATAAACATGGACAATTCAAGCATAACTCCCAGCGAAATGCTACGTCATATTATAAATTCAATCTTTTTCAAATATCCCCGAAAGGAGTCCTAAACTCAACTCAAAGGATGATCATTTAAGGCGTTTCTTTCAGGCAATCGTGTCTTAAACCTTATGATAAATATATGTTCAGATACACCATTTGTACATTATGGAAAAAAGTTTTAAGGACTCATTTGTATCTGGGCATAGGTTTCGAGGGCCATGTTAGGATTATCCCCGCGTTCGCGAGTGCTTGACGCATAAGTCGAACTGAATTTCGCTTAGAAGAATGCAATAGGCTCACAAGACTCGTATGATTATGGTTACCTATCATAAACTTTACCGGACGGCCAATAAGACTTGACAAGTACTTAGGTAGCCACTAGCCACATACACTAAGCATCTTACGATGCGAAAAATAAAACCTGCAATTCAAGATCAACTCGTCACATTCTCGATCATCATCATCATCATGATCATCATGAAAGTTAGGTTTCGCTCTCATGATTCACGATCGGAAATAGTGGGTGAAGACTCACTTGTCGTGCGCATCCCCATCGACCCCAAACGGAAGTCAAGTAGCTAAACGACAGATCAAATCGTGGATGGCAACATCAATCGGTCTTTGACCAAAACAAAAACATGAACACGGTCCAATCATGTGTTTTGGTAAGGCTTGGTTGGGGGGCCTCCGATTTCCCCTTTCTCACCTCTAATTATTACAATATTCGCAATTCCTCCGCGTCGTAGTTTGACGATTCTCGTGGCACGAAAAGTGAAGTGGCGACAGAACGTGAAAGCGCCATGCATGGAATGGAGACGGTGGGGGAAGATTGTCTCCACGACCCACACGCTTTGCTCGACGCACAATTCTTTAGGGTTTGGTCCCCATGTCCGTGAGCTTTCACCTCGAGAGATAAGGATACAAACAGCTCATAAACTTTAATTAATTTGTAATTTGGTTTCCCAACTTTAAATTTATCCAGTGCGATTTCTAGGCTTTTAATAAGTGTTCAATTTCTTAGATAGTATTAGACCTTTCTCATCTCAAAAGATAGCTTAAAGGATGAAGCTTTCCCTCACACTTATAAATCGATCACTATCCCTTTCATAACCGATGTGAAATAACCTCGACAATCTTCCCCTCACATATTGGACCCTGGACCGGAGCGGCAACAACCTGTATCTCACTTGTGTGACCGTTAAGCCCAAATTTTTTGGAAACATAGAATATGATATCAGTATTTGGTGATCTTGAGTTTCTCTCATCTCAAAAACTATTTTAAAGGGTGAGGCTTTCTCTTTCATACTTATAAAACCGATCACCAGCACCTTCTATAATCGATGGTGGACAACCTCAACAAGAGCCCCTAAACTGTATGAAAATGTTCAATGTTATCTTTTTATTGATTCAAATATAGATACAATATTAAATACTTTTATGCGATTTAGAGATTAAATTGAATATATATGATATACCAAAAGTGAAATCATATTAAATTACAGTTTGTGTTGCATAATAGACTCAACTCTCTCTCTCTCTCTCTCTCTCTCTCTCTCTCTGAGTTCTAATCATTGAAGTGGAGGACGTCGGTCAAGGCTCGAGCTCATTGGTGACGTGGGTTTGTGGAACTTTGCCAAGTGAAATGCCCTCGACACGTTAATCGGTAATGGATTGCAGCTGGTTCAAAGTTCTTTTATCCTTTTGGCTGGTCCAGCATGGTGCCCACCATTCGCAATTGGGAAAGCATACCAGTTCTAGAAGAAGCGTGCTGGCTCTGTTTTGAGCTCGCCGCACGATGAGGACTATTTGATTACAGGTCGTGGGAGCGGTGTGCTGACCGTAAGTAGACCCGTCAAATGGACGGATTTAATTAAATTTGGATCAGATAACAAATGGTGCAATCCAAATAAATTTAGTTAAACTGTTTATATTTGCAATGCAGGTCTAGTTATCTATACTCAATCCGACCTATATTTCTAAAATACTTTTGTTTTTAATTCAATTTTGAAAAATTCATATGCAAATTGATATGAGAGTGCAAAGTGAGTGAACACTCGATCGAGTATAGGCGAAAGAGAATAAAGAAAAGAGTCATAAGGTGGGTTAACTCAAATTTCTGAATTGGCTTTCAATCACAGAGGTTTGAATGGTGAAAAAAGGAACACTATATGTGGATTATTTTTGTAAGATATTTAACTCAAATTAGTATATATAATAATCCTTTTTAATTTTTTTAAATATGTTCAATTTTATGTGATGACGTTGATTATCATATCATGATTTGAGTTGAATATTTATTATGAGGATTAACGATATTTTTATGTCCACCATTCAAATTTACCATATTGAAAATCAAAATAACGATACTAATGGAAGGACTACATTTGATAGTTTTATATAGTTTATGGACTAAATTGGACATTTATCAAAATTTTAGAGATAATATTGAACAAATTAAGCGATGCCGTTCCATATTAAACTAAAGTTCAGACACCGCATGTAATTATCTCGTTAAGGAAGGATAGAGCGCGCCGCCCCCAAACCCCACCCCTAACCCCAAAAAAAAAACAATTAGTACTAAGTTTAGGGGTCCCTTGCCTGGTTTTGGGCTCAAAGCCCATGGAAAAGAGAGATGTTGGGCTGTACAAAACAAGCCTTTTTAGTGATGAGTTTCGGCCTATTTCATTTGGTTTTGGGCTCAAAGCCCAATGAAAGAACTAGCTAGGTAGCTACACGATTGAGCAAACTGCTGTTTGGATTTTGGAATTGCATTCATCTAGCCACTCTTAGCCAGGCCAGATCAGGTCCTAAACTTGACCCGAAATGTGAGTCTGACTAGACGTAGTTTTCTGTGATTTGAGTTCAAACCACCGTAAATTTGGAATCTCATTAAACAAAGGGGATGGGCAATTAGAGGCCACGCACCCGCCAGGTGTGTGCCTCAACCAACGTTGCGCCGGGACATTATTGTGCAGATCTAGGCACGGACCCGGCACGAATTCTGTTCCAAGGCCGGAGGGCATGATTGACCACTGTCTTTTGTTGATCTTGGACGACAAGGCTTGCGGCAAAATTGAAAGGTGTAGGACTGAATTGCAAAAGTGCCAATAGCATGTTAGACTTTCTAAAGATTTTGGATTGAAGAAATTGCCATCTAATGCTAAAATTGTGAAGCAGTTGTAGTTGCTTGAGGCGACGGTTTGGCTGGAGGTACGATGCTTGCTGGGATGTCATTCGGAGGCATAGAGGACGAGGAGGACTGGAGCAGAAAGAGGACGCCTTGTCGTGAACCTGAAAGCCCGAAGAGGGTCTTCCTCTTGTGACTGAGATGAGAGCAGCTCGTCGCTAAAATCTTAATTCATTTCGAAGTATGTACGATAAAGCATTTGATTTCATTTTTGTCAGAGAGTGGAGAAGCATGTATGCACATCTTCAATCAAATGGTTGATTTGAAGCAAACGGAATGCAAAGTTAAGCGAAAAGAAAGAGAACGCAGAGGACTTTTTGAAAACTGAGCCGCGATATACGGACTATCTTATGAATTTTAATTTATTCAAATAATTACTAACTTTGGATAGACACGTCTCATTCTATTATCTAAACTATGTGAAAATATCCAATTTGTTGTTATTCCATTAATTCAAATTAAGGAATTTGTGAGCTTGCACCTTGCAGTCACGTACGCTTTCAATGTTGGAATAAAAAAAATTCAACTCATATAGAATATAATAGTCCTCTTGATCTAGTTGAATATTACTAGAAAAAATCACGTGTAACAACATTTTTATCGTCCACAACATATACAGAATGACGGGCAATGAATATATTCGATTAATTGATGACTAAAATTTGAGAGTGCATATAGTTTAGGAGCTAAAGAATATTTACCAAAAATCTTAGGATCACATGAACAACTTCCTCCCCGACGAACACTTTATATTATTGGCTAAAATGTGATAGGACCACATTAAGCAAATCAAAAGTTGAAGGACAACAATATGCATATCGGATCAAGTCATAGACTATTCTGTGTAATGTCTAACGAAAGAAAACCCCGCAAGACTTAATGAGTTTAGAGGTCCCTGCTTGGTTTCGAAAAGCTAAGGATGCTTGCTATTCCTCTTGACCCTTGATGGTTTCACCCACCTATGTTACGTGATTATCATGAGATGTATCATGATGCACCGGTGATCGACTTGGCAGCTCCTCTCTCGGTGAAGCAATAAATAATCACGAACTTCCTTTGAATCGACCAGAGGTCGCTGAGGTTCTGAACGATTCTCGTCCAATGATGTCCGTTTCCCCCCCAGGCGAGTCTAGCCACTTGCCGGGGATTCGGGCGAGCGACCGGGTACTCACGGAAACCAGGGACATAA
>JAGVVM010009898.1:0-12392 GCA_019149425.1 Psidium friedrichsthalianum | reverse complement strand
ACCCAGTCGCCTTGCGACGGTCGCTTTCGTCACGACCCAAGGGGGCAACCTCGTGGCAGGCGGCGACAGTGGCGTGACTACCGCGGAGGCAACCAGAAAGAGAGACCATGAGAGGTTCTAAAAGAACAAATGGCGAATGAGCTCCGACGGTTCACATGCAAAGGAGGTCGAACTAGTGGCTGCACGCGAAGTATGACGGACCAGAGGCCGCGACGTGGTAGGTAGATCCCAGCGTCGATGACTCAGTAGTGGACCAACAGACCCGACGTTTTTGGCGAGCAGGATCCGACAACAGTGCGATGAGGCGACCCAAACAGCGACAGTTCCGACGGTGAAGAGGTGGGCCAACCAACCCGATGGCTAGCAAAGCGCGTCGATGCTCACGTCCAACCTGTGCGTCGAATTTTTTGGTCGCGACCGTAGGTTGCAGAAGGCGTCTCGGCGGAGCAGCTCCATCATAGGCACGGGCGCGCGAGGAGGAAGATGATGGATAGTGGCGGTCTGGTCCCACATCCTTTTGCTTTAGTTACCGCTGGGTTGCTGGCTTGGGCTGATTTGGGGAGAAGAGAAGCTTTTGGGCTTGGGCTTGTTTAATTTCAAAGAAAATAGGTAGTGTGGGCTTGGAATGGGCTGATTTGAGGAGAAGAAGAAAGGAGGCAGGTTGGGCTTGGGCCCTTTTTGTGCAGTCCAAGCTTGGTTCTGGTTCTCTTGTCGGGCCGAATCAAGTCCAACGACCTGATCCGAGTCTGGGTCTGAGAACTCGCCCCAGACCCGATCCACCTAGTAATAATAATAAAAAAGGGATAAATAATAAATAAAATCCAAAAAAACCAAAAATGGAAAAATAAAATGTAAAAAATGCCTATATTTGTCTATATTGTCTAATTAGGCTTTATATGCTTGGTTATCGATATATTTGCTATGTGAATATTTTGGTGAATATTTATTCCATAATACATATTTCAACAGATAAATTAGCACGGTAATTAGAGTTTAATTTGAAATGTTTGTTTTATTTTTAATTTGTTGAACTATGCTAATTATCTTTTTTGAGTGAGTACATGTTCTAAATGCTTGGTCCATCAAATTAATATTCCAATGTGGAGATCGACGAAGATGCCATGGAGATGGTGGCCTATTGAGGCTTGGTGATTGAAGATCGACGTCCAATCCAATTCAATTTTATATGCTCAATCCGTGTATTTGAGTTATTTTTCTTTAAATATTGCCATTGTGGATTTGATTTACATGTGTACATTTCAATCTAATATTTGGCAAATTTTAGTTGATTAAGTGCTTTTTTATAGCACTGTCTTTTTGATAATTGCTTGTTAATCGTTTTCCTAGATTATAGGTTAAGGATAACTAGGTAATTGCACAAAATGATAGGAAATATTATGCATGATCATCTAGCATTGGTTAGATCTTGGTAGGCTTAAATGACTTGCAAAATGTGTGATCACCTTAAGAAATATGACTAATTACGTACCGAAATGGTGCTAATTATCAAGTTAGTGTAAACAAGTTCCCAGACCTAGAAGCTCTGATTGCATAGGAATTAAGACGACATTTCCATATCTTGATTAGTTTCTAGCCGACTCCAAGAGGCTAGTGCAACTCCGAGTAACTATTTAGGTTGCTAATTATGAAACTAAATCCAATGTCACAGCGAGTTAGGAGTTGGAAGAGTCCACGCCATTAACCTATGGCAACCTTTAAACCTATCGGACCCTCGAGAAAGGTTAAAGCAGGTAGCGATACTATGTCAATTTGCTCATTGAGGTGGAAGATCCACAAGTTGTGTTTTCTCAGTAGACCTTTCTATTAGAAGAGAACTCTTCGATTGAGGGATCAAATGGAAAATTCCTTGTCATCCTCTCTCTTTGTCTCATATCGCTACAAGATCCACGAATGAATAGAACATCCTGCTTTTTTGTTGCTTGGTCTTCCAAAAGCAATTTATTCATGTTTATTCAAAATTCATTTTCTGAAAGATGATTGTTTATATTACTCATAAAATGAATGATTGAAGAATATTTTTATTATTTGAGAAATATTTAGATATAAATTAATGTTGACAATGAAATATTTTTCATGGATTGATTTTTTAAGTGATATGATTGATTATCTTTTGGAAAATGCTTTTTAAATCTCGAATTTTCTGTGGAACAAAGGCACGCAAAGCCATCATTATTACGAATTGATTGTGAGAGTTTTGGTATATTATTTTGACTTCGGTTTGGATAGATGTATTCTTCAATTTAGGCTTGATGTATGGGCTGGACCTAATGCAATGCATACGTTACTTTTTTTTTGTCGCAAGAAAGATATTCATTTCATATCAAAGAGAGATACATCTTTCAAAATAAAAACAAAAATCTCACAAAGTAAGTAAATCTGAAAAGTGAATTTCAAGTGCAATTGGCAGTCATTACAGAATCTTACATCATCATTAGCGATGAGCACACATCAGAAATCCATCTCAACTAGCTAAGGCTTTGCCAAAGGTGATGCGTGCTGCTTATAAGTCACTCCAGAGGGCAACGGCATGTGCAACAACTCTTTGCATCAATCTTTGCCTTCTCTATCAATCCATTGCATCGCTCGAAGTTCATAAGTTGGAAAGCGCTAGTCGTTTATGAATTTGCAATGTGAGGGTTTGATCCACATTCTCGTTAAAAGAACATGCAAGTTTCGATTACGTTGCATTTTATATCGGCTGATGATAAATTTCTCGCCTGACGAAGGATTTTTTTTTTTTGGTCGAAAGGAAATTGCATTGATAAGACTTTAAGAGTTCATACAATAAAAACCCAAAGAGGGGCATCAATACAAACTAAATTTTATAAAGATATAGAGGTCTAGAGACCTAAGATGGTGGAAAGCTATTTGAGCGGTGGTTCTTAGCTAACCAGTCGGCTACTTGATTTGCTCTTCTGTCACGATGGGCCGCGGATACGTTAGTCGTTTATGAATTTACATTCGAGGGTTTGACCAACATTCTCATTAAAAGAACGTGCAGGTTTCAATTACGTTGCATTTGATATCAGCTGATGATAAATTTCTCACGCGAATGAAGACTTTCATTTTTTTGGTAGGAAAGGAAATTGCATTGATAATGACTTTAAGAGTTCATATAGTAAAAGCCCAAAGAGGGGGCATCAATGCAAGTAAATTTCATAAAGATATAGGAGGTCTAGAGACACAAGATGGTGGCAAGCTGTTCGAGTGGTGGTTCTTAAGTAACTAGTCGACTACTTGGTTTGCTCTTCTGTCACAATGTTACATTACTCGTTTATGAATTTGCATTTGAGGGTTTGAGCCAACATTCTCGTAAAAGAACATGCAAGTTTTGATTACATTGCGTTTGATATTGGCCAATGAGGAATTTCTCGCTCGAGTGAAGACTTCATTCGAACCAAATCCAAGGGATAAGATTTGAATCCTTGTTGGTTTTGCTTTCTTCGTGCTCATGTAAGTTTGCTTCAGTCTGCAATACGATAGGCCCAAAATTATATATTAACCTCCAATTCATTCTGACTTGAGCCCAAATGCAGCCCATTTGAGGTTTTTTGGACCATGCAATTTATCTTAGGATATTTTAGAAGGGGTTATAAAAAGGACATGTTACGTATTGTAATACTTGCTGTCGCTTCTGGCCCTCATGCTTTGTTCTTCACTCCTTCTTGTGAGATATTTAGATCTGTGAATTGTACTATGGTACTTGACTTTTGAAGATAGTAAATCCCTCTCTCTCCTTGTCAATTTTTTTTTTTTTCGTTTTGGATTTTTTTACGTATATCGTGCCTCATACGATTTGATTTTTCTTTAATCATTCGCTATTTTACGCTTCGACTTTTGCATCTCTTGACGTTCTTCAGCAACAGAAGCTTTACTGGGGTTCCTTGAACATGCAAAGTGAGAGAATTTGATTTTTCTTTTCTTTTTAACCCCACTTTACCCAGGGAAACTCCCCCATTCACATAAGAAATTCACCGCCATAACCTCCCCTCTGGTGCGGTGAGGAAAGCTCTCTGACGGTCACACGTGCACATGCTCCGACCCGAAAGCATTCCATAAGAGCTTGCATTCGAGTCCTTTTCTTTTTTTTATGTCCGATTAACACTGCTTTTCCCCTGCTTTTAGTGAAAATGGAAGACCCGTCAATGTTAATATCATGGTGGACCGATTGACATGTTCTCACGCTGTTAGTTTTCGTACGATTCGAAGCTTCCCATCAAAGATGACGCTTGTTGGTTCTACCTAATATCTTTTAAAAGTCCCTTGGTAAAATGACCCGACACGCACGTGTACTCATGCGATTCTCAGCAAAACTTAATTTTGCCGCACGTGTTTAGGGACTAAGGAAAATGAGAAGACATGTATAAACCACATGCTCCCCAGTATCCTGGTTGGTCGTTTTCTTGGATTCTTTAATCGATTTGGAGATACCTTGTCTCGAAAAGTAAAGGACCAAGTAAGGAAGATGGAAAATTAGTCCAAAAAAAGTCGTAAATCCATAATATAGTGGCCGATTCAGACATAAATATTTCAATTGTGCCAAATTAATACCAAAAATTTTGAAGATTGGCTAACGTAGTCCTTCCGATCAATTTCAACGAATTCCGACCGAAATTGACTAAAAATTGAGAAATCATCAAAAGTTTAGAGAATTAAGACAACCGATAAGAATTAATCATCATACAATAAATTTGAAAATTTTTGAATAATTATCTCCCAGGCGATGCTCTTATTTCCAAGCGTAATAGTTAAAAAAACTTCAACTTTAATCTCTGTCCTAATTATATCAAAAACGCCTCGTCTTATTAAAAACCTGAAACTTTTGCTTCTAGGAGGAATTCTACCAATCTAACACAAAAAAAAAAAAAAAAAACCTCAACTTTAGCTTTTATTTCAATTCTACCGACCTAATACCCAAAACCCATAACTTTAGTATTTGTTTCAATTATATCCAAACTTTTTTTATCTCATAAAAATTTCAAAGTTTTTACTTTTGCCCCATTATACCACCATTAGCATTTCGTTCATAATCACCTTTTGGTTAATCTTACGTGACATTTCCTCATTCAAAATTACATATCACAAAGCTACACATGAAAAAGCCTACCAACTTCTCTTCTGTCTCTACTTTCCTTACACATTCTCAAGAGATACTATGGGAACTGCTAGACGTGGAAATTTGATTATCTGGAAGAACGATCTCAAATTTCGTCATCCTTGAAACTTGCTGTTTCTGAATATGCCGAATATTCATTGGTAATTTAGCGAGAAAATTCGAATTATGTAAAAGCCTAAACGAAGGCCGTGGCGTAGAATTGGGTCATAAGTAAAAGATTTGAAATTTTTATGGGATAAATTTTTTCGATCACTTAAGATAAATACTAAATCGGGGACGGTCTTTCTCGGTCGATTAGGTGCCACGCAACAAGTCTTTGGGGTGATCATCATATCAAGTACGGAAAAGGCAGATTGTTTGGAAAGTTAGGTGAAGGATTTGAGGATTTGCAAGTTCCCCGTTTCGGTAGGGGTGTTGAAGAAACAAGAAAAAATTACAATTTTTCCAGATTCACCCTTGCCGTTCGTTGGAATCACCAAATCACCCCTCGAAAGTTTTTCCCTGTTCGAGCGCTTTACCTGGGTGGGCAAAAATGTCTTTTTACCCTTCGCGGAGACGGCATTGCGAAGGCCACTTGTGCACACAATTAGCCATTGACAGGCGGTTGACACGCGTCCGTGCAAGGTGCGCTTTTGCTTTCGCTTTCGAGCAAAGGGATTCGTTAGGGGATCGATCGTGTCTCCAGGTGTCGCGCGATGCGAGTGTGGGCCGTGCAATTTGGTCAAGGCGTTAACGATTTTAGGATTAAGGTAGGGTTCTATCGTGCAAATAAGAGCTCAATACAAAAAAAAAAAAACTCTAACTTTTGCCTATGTCCTAATTATATTTAATTTTTTATCTCGTAAAAAAGCCCTCAACTTTAGCCTCTATTCTAATTATATACAATTTTTTTGTCTGATAAAAAATCTACAATTTTTACTTTTATTCGAATTCTACCGATGGTATTCCTAAAAAACCTTCAACTTTAGTATTTATCTTAATTATATCGAAAAAATTTATCCCATAAAAATCTCAAACTTTTACTTTTGACCCAATTCTACCGCCACCGGCCTTTCGTTTAGTTAATTTTACATAATTCGAATTTTCTCGCTAAACTTACCAATGAATATTCGAAATTCAGAAACAGCAAGTTTCAAGGATGACGAAATTTGAGATCGTTCTTCCAGATAATCAAATTTCCATGTCTAGCAGTTCTTTTTGTATCTCTTGACAATGTGTAAGGAAAGTAGACAACAGAAGAGAAGTTGGTAGGCTTTTTCATGTGTAGCTTTGCTGATATGTAATTTTTTAACGATGAGGAAATGTCACGTAAGATTAACCACGGTGATTATGAACGAAATGCTAATGGTGGTATAATGGGGCAAAAGTAAAATTTGAAATTTTTTATGAGATAAAAAAAGTTTTGGATATAATTGAAACAAATACTAAAGTTATGGGTCATTTGGGTATTAGGTCGGTAGAATTGAAATAAAAGCTAAAGTTGAGTTTTTTTTTTTTTTGTGTTAGATTGGTAGAATTGGGATAGAAGCAAAAGTTTCAGGTTTTTTATAAGACAATTTTTTTTTGATATAATTAGGACAGAGATTAAAGTTGAAGTTTTTTTAACTATTACGCTTGGAAATAAGAGCATCGCCTGGGAGATAATTATTCAAAAATTTTCAAATTATTGTATGATGATTAATTCTTATCGGTTGTCTTAATTTCTCTAAACTTTTTGATGATTTCTTATTTTTAGTCAATTTCGGTCGGAATTCGTTGAAATTGATCGGAAGGACTACGTTAGCCAATCTTCAAAATTTTTGGTATTAATTTGGCACAATTGAAATATTTATGTCTAAATTGGCCATTAAATTATACATTTATGACTTTTTTTGGACTAATTTTCCATCTTCCTTACTTGGTTCCTTTACTTTTCGAGACAAGGTATCTCCAAATCGATTAAAGAATCCAAGAAAACGACCAACCAGGCATACTGGGGAGCATGTGGTTTATACATGTCTTCTCATTTTCCTTAGTCCCTAACACGTGCGGCAAAATTAAGTTTTGCTGAGAATCGCATGAGGACACGTGCGTGTCGGGTCATTTTACCAAGGGACTTAAAAGATGTTAGGTAGAACCAACAAGGGTCATCTTTGATGGGAAGCTTCGAATCGTACCAAACTAACAGCGTGAGAACATATCAATCGGTCCGCCGTGATATTAACATTGATGGGTCTTCCATTTTTACTAAAAGCAGGGGAAAAGGGGTGTTAATCGTACATAAAGAAAAGGACTCGAATGCAAGCTCTTATGGAATTGCTTTCGGTTCGGAGCATGTGCACGAGTGACCGTCCAGAGAGCTTTCCTCACCGCACCAGAGGGGAGGTTATGGCCGGTGAATTTCTTATGTGAATGGGGGAGTTTCCCTGGGTAAAGTGGGGTTAAAAAGAAAAGAAAAATCAAATTCTCTCACTTTGCATGTTCAAGGAACCCCAGTAAAGCTTCTGTTGCTGAAGAACGCCAAGAGACCCAAAATTCGAAGCGTAAATAGCGAAAGATTAAAGAAAAATCAAATCGTACGAGGCACGATATACGTAAAAAAATCCAAAACGAAAAAAAAAATTGACAAGGAGAGAGAGGGATTTCACTATCTTCAAAAGTCAAGTACCATAGTACAATTCACAGATCTAAATATCTCACAAGAAGAAGTGAAGAACAAAGCATGAGGCCGGAAGCGAAAGCAAGTGTTACAATATGCAACATGTCCTTTTTATAACCCCTTCTAGAAAATCCTAAGATAAAATGCATGGTCCAAAAAACCTCAAATGGGCTGCTTTTGGGCTCAAGTCGGAATGAATTGGAGGCTTGATATATAATTTGGGCCTATCGTATTGGCAGACTGAAGCAAACTTACATGAGCACGAAGAAAGCAAAACCAACAATGGATTCAAATTCTTATCCCTTGGATTTGGTTCGAATGAAGTCTTCATTCGAGCGAGAAATTCCTCATTGGCCAATATCAAACGCAATGTAATCAAAACTTGCATGTTCTTTTACCGAGAATGTTGGCTCAAACCCTCAAATTGCAAATTCATAAACGAGTAATGTACCATTGTGACAGAAGAGCAAACCAAGTAGTCGACTAGTTGTTAAGAACCACCGCTCGAACAACTTGCCACCATCTTGTGTCTCTAGACCTCCTATATCTTTATGAAATTTACTTGCATTGATGCCCCCTCTTTGGGCTTTTACTATATGAACTCTTAAGTCTTTATCAATGCAATTTCCTTTCCTACCAAAAAAATGAAAGTCTTCATTCGCGTGAGAAATTTATCATCAGCTGATATCAAATGCAACGTAATTGAAACCTGCACATTCTTTTAATGAGAATGTTGGGTCAAACCCTCAAATTGTAAGTTCGTAAACGACTAACATATCCGCGGCCCATCGTGACAGAAGAGCAAATCAAGTAGCCGACTGGTTAGCTAAGAACCACCGCTCGAATAGCTTTCCACCATCTTAGGTCTCTAGACCTTCTATATCTTTATAAAATTTACTTTGTATTGATGCCCCTCTTTGGGTTTTTATTGTATGAACTCTTAGGGTCTTTATCAATGCAATTTCCTTTTCGACTAACATAAAAAATTCCTTCACTCAGGCGAGAAATTTATCATCAGCCGATATCAAATGCAACGTAATCGAAACTTGCATGTTCTTTTAACGAGAATGTTGGATCAAACCCTCACATTGCAATTCATAAACGACTAGCGCTTTCCAACTTATGAACTTCGAGCGATGCAATGGATTGATAGAGAAGGCAAAGATTGATGCAAAGAGTTGTTGCACGTGCCGTTGCCCTCTGGAGTGACTTATAAGCAGCACGCATCACCTTTTGGCAAAGCCTTAGCTAGTTGAGATGGTTTTCTTGATGTGTGTTCATCGCTGATGATGATGTAAGATTCTGTAATTGACTGCCAGTTGCATTTCAAATTCACTTTTTCAGATTTAGTTGCTTTGTGAGATTTTTTTTTTATTTTGAAGTGATGTATCTCTCTTTGATATGAAATGAATATCTTTCTTGCGACAAAAAAAAAGTAACGTTTGCATTGCATTAGGTCCAGCCCATACATCCAGCCTAAATTGAAGAATACATCTATCCAAACCGAAGTCAAAATAATATACCAAAACTCTCACAATCAATTCCGTAATAATTGATGGCTTTGCGTGCCTTTGTTCCACAGAAATTCGAGATTTAAAAAGCATTTTCCAAAAGATAATCAATCATATCACTTAAAAAATCAATCCATGAAAAATATTTTCATTGTCAACATTAATTTATATCTAATATTTCTCAAATAATAAAAATATTCTTCAATCATTCATTTTATGAGTAATATAAACAATCATCTTTCAGAAAATGAATTTTGAATAAACATGAATAAATTGCTTTTGGAAGACCAAGCAACAAAAAAGCAGGATGTTCTATTCATTCGTGGATCTTGTAGCGATATGAGACAAAGAGAGAGGATGACAAGGAATTTTCCATTTGATCCCTCAATCGAAGAGTTCTCTTCTAATAGAAAGGTCTACTGAGAAAACACAACTTGTGGATCTTCCACCTCAATGAGCAAATTGACATAGTATCGCTACTTGCTTTAACCTTTCTCGAGGGTCGATAGGTTTAAAGGTGTTGCCATAGGTTAATGGCGTGGACTCTTCCAACTCCTAACTCGCTGTGACATTGGATTTAGTTTTCATAATTAGCAACCTAAATAGTTACTCGGAGTTGCCACTAGCCTCTTGGAGTCGGCTAGAAACTAATCAAGATATGGAAATGTCGTCTTAATTCCTATGCAATCAGAGCTTCTAGGTCTGGGAACTTGTTTACACTAACTTGATAATTAGCACCATTTCGGTACGTAATTAGTCAATATTTCTTAAGGTGATCACACATTTTGCAAGTCATTTTAAGCCTACCAAGATCTAACCAATGCTAGATGATCATGCATAATATTTCCTATCATTTTGTGCAATTACCTAGTTATCCTTAACCTATAATCTAGGAAAACGATTAACAAGCAATTTATCAAAAAGACAGTGCTATAAAAAGCACTTAATCAACTAAAATTTGCCAAATATTAGATTGAAATGTACACATGCAAATCAAATCCACAATGGCAATATTTAAAGAAAAATAACTCAAATACACGGATTGAGCATATAAAATTGAATTGGATTGGACGTCGATCTTCAATCACCAAGCCTCAATAGGCCACCATCTCCATGGCATCTTCGTCGATCTCCACATTGGAATATTAATTTGATGGACCAAGCATTTAGAACATGTACTCACTCAAAAAGATAATTAGCATAGTTCAACAAATTAAAAATAAAACAAACATTTCAAATTAAACTCTAATTACCGTGCTAATTTATCTGTTGAAATATGTATTATGGAATAAATTATTCACCAAAATATTCACATAGCAAATATATCGATAACCAAGCATATAAAGCCTAATTAGACAATATAGACAAATATAGGCATTTTTTACATTTTATTTTTCCATTTTTGGCTTTTTTTGGATTTTATTTATTATTTATCCCTTTTTTATTATTATTACTAGGTGGATCGGGTCTGGGTCGAGTTCTCAGACCCAGACTCGGATCAGGTCGTTGGACTTGATTCGGCCCGACAAAGAGAACCAGAACCAAGCTTGGACTGCACAAAAAGGGCCCAAGCCCAACCTGCCTCCTTTCCTCCTCAAATCAGCCCAATCCAAGCCCACACTACCTATTTTCTTTGAAATTAAACAAGCCCAAGCCCAAAAGCTTCTCTTCCTTCCCCAAATCAGCCCAAGCCAGCCAACCCAGCGGTAACTAAAGCAAAAGGATGTGGGACCAGACCGCCACTATCCATCATCTTCCTCCTCGCGCGCCCGTGCCTATGATGGAGCTGCTCCGCCGAGACGCCTTCTGCAACCTACGGTCGCGACCAAAAAATTCGACGCCACAGGGTTTGGACGTGAGCATCGACGCTGCTTTGCTAGCCATCGGGTTGGTTGGCCCACCTCTTCACCGTCGGAACTGTCGCTGTTTGGGTCGCCTCATCGCACTGTTGTCGGATCCTGCTCGCCAAAAACGTCGGGTCTGTTGGTCCACTACTGAGTCATCGACGCTGGGATCTACCTACCACGTCGCGGCCTCTGGTCCGTCATACTCCGCGTGCAGCCACTAGTTCGACCTCCTTTGCATGTTGAACCGTCGGAGCTCATTCGCCATTTGTTCTTTTAGAACCTCTCATGGTTCTCTTTCTGGTTGCCTCCGCGGTAGTCACGCCACTGTCGCCGCCTGCCACGAGGTTGCCCCCTTGGGTCGTGACGAAAGCGACCGTCGCAAGGCGACTTGGTTTGCCTCGTCACTTAGTCCGTCAAGCTCCTCTTTCTAGTCTGCGCAAGACCTCTTCTCGGTGGTCTCTCTGCATCCAGGATGGCAGGCCTTGAGGCAGACGACGACAGCGACCGCCGCGAGGCGGTTGCTCTCAGTCAATGGTGGGCGATGATTCGCAGGTGGTGGCGAGCGGTGATGGTCTGGTTCCAGTCAAGGCACCACCAGTTCCTCTTTTTTTTTTTTTTTGCCTAAAAACCTCTCCCTTTTGCTGGTTTTCCCCTAAAAAAAAAAAAACTCTTGTTCTCCTCTTTGTTTTCTTTTCTTTCTTTTCTTCTGCACCCCTCGACCTGCTCTTGTCTCCTCTCACCCACCCGTCTTCTCCTCTACCTGCACCCATCTTCTCTCTGCTTTTGACCAAGTGGGCTAGGCTTGGTTTGGCTAAAAAAGAGAAATGAAGTGGGTCGTGTGAAAAGTGAGGGCCATGAGCAGGGCCAACGCACGAGTTCGGTTCAATAGGCCCAATCTGAACTTTTTGCAATTTTTGATTTTATATTTTAAAGTTTTCATTTTATTTCTATTTTGCAATAAAAAATAAAAGATGCATATTTAACTAATTAGGCATATTCTATTTTACGAAGAAAATAAAGTCCAATACTGCTAAAATTAGGTATCAATAGTTGCTCTTCTTGAAAGGAACGCTTGAAGAGATTCCATTCCAAGATGAGAGGACATATAACATTGTTAGTAAATTAACCTAACTGCTCTTGGAAAGACCGCCAAAACATGATTCACTGGAAAATTAGCTGTTACTCAATAGCACTTTGCAACTTAGGAAGACATAAGTTGGTGAGATGCGACTCTAGAAATGAAGCTTTTCATTCGGTTC
>JAGVVM010009896.1:0-14370 GCA_019149425.1 Psidium friedrichsthalianum | reverse complement strand
TCCTTAGAGTCCGCTAGCGAGCGTCGTAGCGAGAGAGAGAGGCGCGAGTGTACGAAATGGTTAAGTAGGATCTTTCACTTTTCCTAGCGTGTTGAGAGTAATTAATGAACATGGGGCAATTAGTATTATGATTTTTTAACTTCGAAATATAAGATGATAAAAAAAAAATATCGGTCTAGTTTGAAGCTGGGTGGTTCTACATGTGGAATCGGAGATCGGAAACCCATGTTCACGATGAAACCGATTTCTTTTGCTCACCTTTAACGAGCACAAGATTTTTTTGGCTGCTATCCAGAAGGAACCCGTTTCTTATATAGAAAAGACTTTGCTTTTAAATAAGAAACCTACTCGAGTTATGGAAAGTTTCATCTTTCACGCTCTTACTCGAACATATTATTAAAAACCAAAACGACTAATTCCAACTCAAACCAAAAGTAAATAGGACTGATGACCCGTGTTCGTAACTTGCGGTCGGGTTGTGACTTGTGCGCGCGGGGAAATTCAAAGCTGGAGAAAACCCTAACCGTGTATCTTTTCCTTTAAGAAGCCCGGGTTAGACTTGCTGACATTCCACACGTTAGCATGACCTTAACCTTCTCGAATATTTTAAACTTTTTTTTTTTTTTTTTGGTTCAGAATATTGAACTTCCAAGGGGGCCATGAGATCACACTTTTAACCCAAAATCAGGCAGGCCCCCGATATTCAGCCGACTATTAATGATGTGGTCAGCCTCATCCATTCTTTTGCCCTGCCTGATAATTAGGTTTTTATTCACGCCGTCCATTGTTGACTTAATGAAACTTGCAAGGATATTCCCCCGTGTAAGGGATGCAAATCGTAAACCATCCACTTTTCGGACTCTATTTCTGATCAAAATGATTTTTTTTTATTTTATTTTTCCTAGACGCGTTTCTATGTAAAGACACACGTTTGATAACATATAAATTTCTATTCGCTGGAATAGAAATAATTTGATATAGCATAAAATTTCTACGTCACTGCCACTGGGCCACGATGACCGGCGAATTGGAGAACTGGTGGACGCGAAGGTCAAATGGGAGTCGGGAACCAGGGATTAGGGACCGGCAAGCTACCACAGGCGATCGACGGCATGAACGGGTGATTAGGGACGGGTTTGGCGAGATAGAGGGATACCGAATGCGAGAAACATTGGAGCGAGTACTAAGAAAAATTATTATTTATGTTTCTGATTCAAAAATGAAGTAAAAATTTGCTTAACTTCATATTCTATTCCAAATCTATTTTTTTTTTTGCCAAAATTATTTGTCTCGAAAATAGAAATATGATATTGCATCACAAAAGAATTTTCTGCTAAGTCCCAAACCTACTTCCTGAAACGCAAACCAAAAAATAGAAAATTAGGACAATAAAACTGTTTCTGCATGCCCTCAAACTTTAGGTACCTGAGATATGCAAACAAGTCATCGGCATCGATTTACATGCATGTGAGAATGGCAAACTTGAGTCTAACAGCCCATATGTGACCCATATTCATGGTGTGGATATTCCTTAAGTTTTTAAAAGTAGTAATAAATAGGTTAGCTAAGAAAAATATATAAAAAAAACAAAAAAAAAAACAGCAATATATATACAAATGTATACGAATCATTTCTCTAAACTATATTTTTAAAAGTGACAGTGTTTTAATAATATAGTCAGTCGAGTTTGAATTGAATTGGGGTATGGTAGAAAATAAGATAAACAAGCTAATAGATCAATATGGATCGACATATTAAAATCCATAACTCTCTCAGTTTGACACCCCCCCATGCATTTCTGGGTTGGTGCGAACAAGCAGAATTTTGTACCCCGTGACAGTTAAGAGGATGGATGACGCTATTCTTTGAGAAGATCTTAAACCCACTCGCCGGGACGGCAAGACAACAGGTGTCCATATCGCTTTGGTCCGACATCGAGAAGCGTCTCCACAGAGGCCTAACACTAAAGACCAGACAGACAGACACTCGGGACACCTCTCTGCCGGCGAAAATGCAGGATTCACAGAACCAAACAGCTCGTATTCACACAGAAAGTTCACGGGTTAAGCAATTACCCGAAAACTAATAACCCCATCGAAACGACGTCGCTTTTATTATCGAATCCTTCGCGCAAATGCATGCTTCCGTGTCACTCGAACTCATCATGACATAGTTTTCAAAACATTTTTGGAGTGCTGCTCTAGCCGATTCAAGCCCAGATGAGGAGGGAGAGAGATCGAAAACGGCTTCGAGAAAACACACCCTATTGTGGGATCCATAGGGACATGCACGTAATGACCTCAAAGTTACGTAATATAATAAAGCGTAAGCGAAACACTCGAATCGAAGACTCAATCTCCGTCTTTTCGCGCTATAATCATAGGCAACGACCAGTGCCCGCTGGGACATCAATTGTATCTGTAATGAGGAAGTTTCCGGGGAAGCATATTGGAGATGAGACGAGATTGACAGATGCAAACAACACAAGACGAAGATCCTGGCATTAGCGGGTGAAAATGGCAAAGAAACCAGACTCTCTGTTTCAATCTATCTCAAACAGAGAGCCGTCATTCCAGCAAATCCGGATTCACAATAGGCATCAATCCCAATCGACAGAGTCTTGCAATAGCTTTAACAATTACAGAAGCTGTTCAGACCTAATCCACTCTATCAAGCTATGACATTTTCTCATTGAGGCGAAAAAACACAGGTACCCTCTAATTGCCACCAGAACTAACCATTGCCTAACAAGAGTGACCGTGATTCCGTCTCTTTCTGGGTAAGTTATTTTGGCGCGGAAATCATACCTTCGATGAATTCCGCCGTCTTCATCCGAATCTAGACTCCAACAACTCGCGAACTTCGCTCATAACCGGCCTTTCCCTGGAATGCTCGCTAGTGCACGTACACGCAATGTCGAAGCACCCTTCACACTCGCTCCGGCCAGACCGTCCTTGGAAACGGCGGGGTCGACCATCTCCATTATGCCGGTTCTCAGCCACCATGTTCCGAGCCCAAACAACTAGCGCGACTCCTTTCCTTATGCATCACACATCACCGCAAATTGGGCCTCTGACCCGTCGCGAATCTCAAACATCAGAATCCCGAAGCTGTACACATCGGCCTTCACCGTCGCGGCCGTGAACCCTTTCTTATACCTCCGGCGCATATACCCCATGGTCCAGGCGAATTGCGTGGACACATGGGATTGCGAGTCCATGATTGCCCTTGCCGCCCAAATCAGCGATGTCGCCTCGAAATCGGCGTCCAGTAGAACATTGCTTGCCTGATGTCTCTGTGATGATCGGCGTCGGTAATCCGTGCATATACTCTAATCCCACTGGCCACACCCTGACTGATTTATCTTCATCCTAGTGTCCCAGGACAGGGGCAAACTCTCTACCGAGTGCCTCGCTTCGCCGTTCTCCGACGACAACGTGGTGTCGTACAGCCACTGGTCGAGGCTCCCCCTCCGCATGAACTCAAGACCAAAACCCCCACCCTATCCGAATTCGACCAACAGTAGCCGAGGATTTTGACATGTTCGGGTGCTGAAGCTTACCTAGTGTTTCCTCTCGGCCGGAACTCACGGAACCCCCTGGAACGCGTCGGGCTCGAGCTTCTTGATGGCAAACGGTGCGGCCGTTGGCGAGCTGGGTCCGTGAAGACGAGGCCCGAAGCCGCCGTCGCCAATGATCCGCCGGGGGTGGAAGTTCTTGGTGACCTTCCGGAGCTCGTCCATGGAGATCCGAAGCTTGGGATCGAAGGAGGCGCTCTCGTCGACGGCGATGGACGAGAGCTCCACGGGTCGAGATAGAGCGGCGGGCCTGCACTGGTACCCCCTGCGCCGAACGGATCCGCTTGCGTCGGTTGCAGGTGTAGGCGAGGCAGGCGAAAGAAGAGGGAGACGCCGACGAAGCTCGCCCCGCGGCGCCGACTGCTTGGATGGCGTCCCCGCCCATATCAGGGAGTTTCCGTTAGACGGAGGCGAGCCTGAGGAGAAGGCGGAGAGAGAACCTCCTGAGTACAGAGAGAGAGATAGAGGAGAGAGAGGAGAGAAGAGAGAAACGAGGAGAGAAGGAGGAAGACGACTGCTGATAAAAGCAAGAGCCGCCATTAACGGGGGCTTGCTTCATGGAAGATGAGTCATTCCGGTCGGACTGGATGAGCTAGTCAACGGTCCTCTGCTTCCACCGCACGTTTGATTATGGACGATGGAATTTCCCACTTTTTTTGTTTTTTTTTTTTTTTGTGGGGTCCTTTCGAGTAATTTTTTCGCATTTGTTTTGAAGACTACAAATTTATTGCGGGGCGCGCAATCACGTCTTCTCTCACTGGTGCCATCCCCAATACGCGTTCGCCTTGAAAATGTTCCCCGTCTTTTTACTCTGTGGCCCGATTCCCCCACAAACACCGAGGAACGGGGTCCAACGTCAATGTCCGACCGTGCTGCGGGTCGTACCGTGTGACGATGTTAATGAGCTTTTTAATTATTTTGATCGACCTTTAAGCAATAATAAATAGGATAACGATCACAAAAAAACCTCAAATAGATACATATATAATAAATTTGCTCAAAATTTTTTCTTCACAAAAAAAAATTCAAATTAGTACACTTGTGACAAATTATTTCAAACTAATATACTTATGATAAATTTATTCTCCGTTAATTTTCATTAAATTTAACATCAAATTGGCTGAGTTGGATGTCACGTGAGCAGTTCACGTGTACAACTTTGAGATTTTATCCTATGTTTGTCATAGGTGTATCAGTTTTTTGATTTTTTTGTGGTCTTAACACGATTTAACGAAAGGTAAATTTGTTACAGCTATAATAGTTTGAGATTTTTTGTGGTAATAAAAATTAGTTTTAAAGTAATTTATCATAGATGTATCAGTTTGCGGTTTTTGTAGTCAAAAAAAGGTTTGGGATAATTTTTCACAGGTATACTAGTTTTGGGATTTTTCGTGGTTTAAAAAAAATATTTTGAGTAAATTTATCACAGGTGTACCAATTTGAGATTTTTCGCGGTATTAACCTTCATAAATATTCGATACAGTCTTTCGTTCTTGCTTTTAAATTAACGTGAGCTAACTGGGCCACACATTGGTTGGCTCAAGCCTAATGGCGGATTCTCTTCCGACTGACTAGGCGTCCACACCTCCGCCCTTACTAAAGGCTCTACTTTGTTCAAAGACCTACCCGCAATGTACCTACCTTTGGAGTCATCAGTAAAGTGTGGACGGAATTTGAATTCTATTTTCTGATCAGCCCATTGTAAAGAAGGTCACACTCCTAAAGGATTGGAGTTGACATCCATGAGGTACATGGACAGCTTTAAACATCATCAACAAGAAAGAGTTCCATTGAGCTGTTGAGCCTGGATGCTTCTAAGATCGACCACCGCATTATTGCAACTGGCCTCAATTGTGATCTAGAGTGGTGGCTAGTGATCAATATAGAGCGTATAGCCTCCCAGGTAGGCAATTAGCTCAAGTTGTTTCGGATCTCATCATGGGATGGTTTGGGCAAAGCCCCCCGGACAGCGACCTTGGTCATTGCGAAGGATTCCTGCAACAGCGCCTGTGCATTACCTGCAACCAGCGACGGCATCAACATTGAGCTTCATGGTGCCAGCGGACGGAGGGCACCACTACAAGGTGAGTCAGTTCGTTGTTTGTTCGAATTAGTGGTTGTTTGATTCCATCAATTAAAGTTGAGGTGACTTGCGACTACTGCATTGATGACATACCATGAATCCAGTGGTTGTCGTTGGAAAATATATGCATTGCGAGCCTTCCAAATTTGCCAAAGGATGTTGGCGATGAGGGCTCCAGATGGGGTTTGCTGGGGCTAGCGTTGCAATAAGCCAATCTTTAATACGAGCAAGACTGTAGGAATTGATAGTCACTAAAACTTGCTGGTCGTTCCACACTTTTCCTCTCTAGGGGCAAAGAAGAAAAAAATTCTCAAGCGCCTTATAATGCTGGCGACAAAGGGTACAAGTTGATTTAGGTAAGATGTGTCTTCGGATTAGATTCTCTCCCATAAGTAGGGCATTCTGACCAATGTGCACAGGAAGTGTTTGATCTTTGGAGGCACCTACAATCACCAAATATAGCACTGTAGCTGTCAGGTCGCTGATAAGAAGAACATGGGTCGTGGGGTGTCTTGCGAGGGATGTGTGTAGAAATTATGCATATGTTGATCTAACAAAATAATTACTAATGGGGTGTGGTGCCCATATTAGCTTATCTGCAAGTCTAAGGGGGGTTGAGTGGAAAGGCAAGATTTTCGTCTACCACTCAAGTAAGGAAGTAAGTACGTGCTAGTGGTTCGTATCACTATATTAAAGGCCTAATTAGTTGAACTACCGTGAGTGGTTCCTCCTCTTGTGGTTGTCCTCCAATGCAACCTGCTCGAAGCCAAGGGTCCATTTTAATGGATATGCTCTGGCCATCCCCCACTTGCTATTTAACAAAAGATGCGATGTGGTTCCTTCCAGTTATGATACTTTGCCATCCCCATGAGGGACGGCTTCCCGGGTAGCTTCTCAAAATGAGTGATAGGGAAAGTGGAGGCCTTTAAACAAAGCTGCCCAAAGGCTAGTGGGGTTGGAATGCAGCCCCCAAGCCTTTTTCCCTAGCATTGTCTTATTAAACCATACCAAGTCTCGAAAATCAAGTAGTCGTCGACTTTATCATGAGTAAGAATATCCTAGCTGCGTCAATGGAGTCTCGAATGGGTTTGGCTATTCTTTCACTAAAAGTTGGCAACCCTCTTTTCTATCCCCCGACACACTAATAATGAAAGCTTGAATACTAACATAGCATATTAGGGAATAGCTTGCATAACCGTTTTAATGAGAGTTTCCTTACTAGCCACAGACAATAGTTTCTCTTTCCATCCCTCCAGCTTTTTATGTAATCATGCCAAGATCCAAGAGAAAATTGCTTCTTGCTTTGGCCCTAATTAGAAGGGAGGCTGAGGTATTTCATTGTTTGTATGATTTCAGGGACATGTAATTCAAGAGCTAATGTTTGTCTCGATGAGGGCAAATAGCCACGACTAGGAAGCATTGGGACCAAAGTGGGGGGAAAATCGGTTAGAGAGGGAGATGGCTGATATTGGTACTGCACATTATAAAAGGCCCTCCATAAAGGCTATATTCAGTCGACTCGACCTTCATTTAATATCCATAGCTACTGCCTGTTGTGGTCACAAATTGGTCTTTATCGTAGGGGATGGAGGGGTAGTAACAAGCACAGTATCCAATCCGTCCACATGAATAACAGAACATAGGAAACCACTCATACTTGAAGTCCAGCCATCTCTTGAATCCCTGATAATTAGCTAATCTACCAACCTACAATTCATCCTCCAAATTAATGACCACATAAGCCTTAACCGTGAGAGGGGCCGCGGGGGAGCGGGAATCCATTTTGACTTGCAACACTTGTCCAACATTAGTCATAATTTTTGCCACAATGCCACGAGTTTGCCATTCGATTGGCAGTCCAAGTATACAAATCCAAAAGGCACAAGTATGAAAGTTGTAACATTATTAAGGAGTATGTGGGCTGCTCCTTTACAGTAATAGTAGGTGATTTACAAAGGACCAAGGACTAGTCTCAAGAACTCCATCCATGTCTTGTTCTAGTTGGAAAGTGAAGTTGTAAAGATGATTCTCTAGTGGCATTATTGGAACATTCTCCATCTTTCAAGCCTTTTTTATGGCTATTTCAGAGGCCATAAAGTTGGTCGTAGGGCTATGATAAAGTTGGCTCACTAGAGTAGTATCTAACTATACAAGCTGTTCATTAGATGTATTTGTGTTATATTTTTTTTTCCTTATTAGTTTACCTAATTGTTTGCCCAGGCCAACCAAACAACCAACGGTCTCAATAGGATCATCCATAGCACCAATGGATGGTTTATATCGGGGCAGACAACGCCCAAACTGGAACAAAGTAGGTAGCTAGAGATAGTGTAGTTCTCAAGGTTGGCTGAGGAGTAGCAGGTATAGTAGAAGTAGGGAGGTAAGCAGCTGCAAAGGTAGGGTTACTCGATGGTGCCGATTAGATATTATGTGTGCAGGTGGGAGGCTTTTTAGGGGGTTTGGGCGGGGGGGAGAGAGAACGATGGGAATAGGGCGAGGAGTAAGGATATTGTGGATTGCCAGAGAAGAGAAAGAGTGGGAGGGGGAGGAGGACAGTGTGATGTTAAGGTGGGGGTGAATGGTGAGAGGATAGGGAATGGATATGGTGGAAACTAAAGTGGATATGGAGAAGATAGGCACGTAAGGTATACATCTTGGAAGAGCACTAACCATCATATAGCTACAGAAGGGGGGCGTGGGTTTGAGATGAAGAAGTAGCTGAAGGAGGAAGACACTGAAGGAGACTTACTGCTGTATAGTAGAGAGATTTCCCCTGCAATAGGAAAAAGTCACCAATTAGGAGAAACCCAGATTAGGAGGTTATTTGGCGGCATGGATTATTATATGTTGAGTAGAATGTTCTAAAATGATGAGTTAACATATTCAATCTTTTTTCGTCTACTTTAGAAAAGGAAAAATAAAATTATTGCGTTATTGTGCCTATCGTTATTTGATGACGTAAATTATATTTATAATTATCAAGTCGAATATCTTACATGGATAATTCACGTGTATGATGTATCACAACGTTCAAACTTAACGGATTGGAAATTGTATCGGTGAATTTGAACTAGTGGAATTAGCAAAAGGATGACATTGAACATTTACCAATAACCATATTAAACAAATTAAAAGTCAAAAAACGAAATTGCGTACGGAATTAAAGTTCATGGATTATTTATGTCGTTTTTCCATAAAATTATATCGCAAAACAAATCGATTCGGACATGATATGATTAGCTAATCGTGTCAACTTACTCGGCACAAATATGATCCGAAAAAAGTTAGCCACACGACACGTCCAACATAATATGATCAAGCAACGGATTGACCACCCACCATGACTTGAAATCAACCTAGCAACAGAAACTCTAGACGAAGCATCCTCGGTTTTGCATAAAGTCCAATTACAAATTGCAATAACTAACAACACATCATCAAATCAAATCAAAAAAGTGTTCATATTTGATAGAATATCATCAAATTTAAAATATTAATAACAAAAAACACAGAACAAATAAGTTTGCTAATGGTATCTAAACGGATCCCATAACCATGGTGCCGACACTAGCTCATTAATTTGAATGGTAGTAAGGATCGATTTTGTGCCTAGCGAGTTGGGCGAAACACGACACGAATCATCGATGGCGTCTCACAAATTGACATGAAATTGATCCAGACACAGTTAGACTCGATCTTGAAACTTTCTTGTAACGTTCGAATCCTGTTATCTAGAAATCGCCACTTCTAGATTAGTCAAACCACAGTAGCCTTGTGAGTCCCTTTGGGCCCAGACAAGAGTTGGCAACACAACAGTCCCCAAAGGCCAAAGAAGCCCTACAGGCAAGTAAGATGTCCAAGCCGAGGAAGCAGTGGCACCCCATGGAACAGGATCGAGCTCCAACAATTTGATCCACACGTCCCCATAACTCAACCTATGCCGGATTTTTGCCAAATTAGGTCGGATTTCCTCAGCGATCCGAGCCGAAACCCTAGCGCTTCTTCAAGCTCCGCAATTCCTTCTCTCCGGAAGACGCGAACCCCTCCCCGTTGAAGCACATTCCGACTTTTCGGCTTTAGCTGAAGCCGTAAATACTGCGGATCGGTTCATGTGGGAAGCGGAAGTACTTATCATGGAGGGAGGCCCGTCAACTATTGGGCCGACTCTTGAATGTTTCCTTAGCCCAATGTGGAAGATAGCCGAATCAAGTATTACAATGGGCAGCTGAGGCCCATAAACGGAATAAACTTCCACCGAATTGGGTAGCCCAATCCCCACAAGCCCTTTGAAATTTGCTTTGTTTTGATGGCCCTTTTATAATATCTTGTGTCTCATGTCTAGTTGTCCTCGGTATTGAGTAAAGTTCTCTTTGACCAAAAAATAATTATTATGTCGGGGAATTGCACCAGACTTGGCTGCAAATTCCACTTTTGGTTGGAAATCAAACTAGCATTGTACTCTCTCTTGCAGTCGGTTCGAAGCTAAAAAGCTGTGCAATTATTCTGAGATTCTACGTTGTTCTATTTTTATAGTACCACCGGTTCACATCAACGGGGTTAAGATAGACTTAAAAAAATTGAAGTGCTTTACTGTAGGGGTGTGCAATTAAATTGGGTAGAATTGAAAATCGCATTAGACCTTCCAAAAAATCGATTTAATTCTCGATTCCAGACTTTTAGAACCGGTTTGAATAGATCCGGTTTCTAGTTCCAAGTGAAAACCCACTCGCGAATCAGACTGATTTTGAAACTGATTTTTAGTTGTGGTAAAAACAACATAATTTCTCTAAGTCGAGCAAAACTCTATCTCGCTTTACTTATTTCTTCTCCATTCTTTATTGCCTCTCTCTCTCTCTATTCTCTAGATCAATAGTTTTATGGATGAATGGAGAATGTAGTTTAAAAATTTATTTTGATGAATGGGGAATGGAGTCTTATAATTTGTATTTTATGTTACGTGTTTTGAACTTTTCATTATTTTATAGTTGTACTTGAGTACATGTTTGAAATTTTCATCGTTTATAGTTGTACATGACTGCGTGTTTGACAAATATAAATTTACGTTGTCACATTTTAATTTGAGCCATTTTATTGCTCATATTATTTTTGTCGTAAAAATAAAATTAAAAAAAAAGGATTGTTGGATAGACCCTAAAATAGACTTAGAAAAATAGGGTTGGTCCTAGAATTGGTTAAAAAAAAAGGGTGGTTTTCAGGTTCCAAGTTCTAGGTCTAGAATTTACCTCCCCGAAATCGATCACTGTTACTTTACCGTACAAATTGAAATGAAGGAGTCAATTGCACATCGACATAAAAATAGAGGATTGAAAATGGAATAATATCCTTCAAACTTTCCCTACATCCCCTGGTTTTATATGCTGGCTCATGGAGTTTGAATTCTTGTTTTCTTTTAACTCGAATAACTCTTCTGGCAATTATCAGACATACTATTGCTATTAATATTATTTTAATCAAATAAATAAATTTCCACTATAAGGCATCAATTTGTTTTCTTTTTTCATATTAAGATGCCGTGTAATCATAATTCTCAATTTTAAAACTTGGGCGATCAAATGTATTTTATAATTCGACATGGTTGGTGACTCGAAAAGAATAGCAGGGAGAGGAATATTTCGCTAACAAGAAATGCTTCATTTCTTTAAAGTTAATGACTAAAATAATGTATTGAAGTTCGTGCTTTTTTCCCCTTATTTTTATTTAGTTTTGAATCAGTGCCCCTCCAATATTCCTTAAAAAAAAAAGATTTACTTAGGCTCCGTTTGTTTCACGGAAAATGACCTCTTGAGGGAAAACATTTTCCAGGAAGTCATTTTTCAAGAAAATAACAATATTTTCCGATATTTGGCTAATGCTTAAAAATGAACTGGAAAATAATTTCCGTTGTTTGGTAAGCAATTGATTTTCCGGTGGCAACCGGCGACTGGCGGGGGCAACCGGCGACCGGCGGCGGCGGCGACTGGCAGCGGCGACTGGCGACCGGGGACCGACGGCTGGCGGCGGGCGGCCATGGATGGCGGTCGGCGATCGAGGACCGACGGCGGCGACCGGCGGAAAATGATTTTCTCTTTTCAAAAAGAGGAAATCGTTTTCCACACTTCTCAAAGAGTTTTTTTCATAAGAGAAAAATATTTTTCAGGGTTAGCCTATTTTCCGCCCCCCAAACACCGGAAAATTTGGAAAACATTTTTCAGGAAGTCAATTTCCGTGAAACAAACGGAGAAATAAGAGAGGATTTACCAATTTACCAATTACCATATTAAAAGAGGAAAAAAAGGAAGAAGAAAATAGAAAGTAAATGAGCTGGATACTTTTAATGTTTTTTTTTTGTTAATACCACGAAAAACCCCAAACTGGTACGCCCGTGACAAATTTACCACAAACTATTTTTTTGACCATGAAAAATCTCAAACTGGTACACTTGTGACAAATTTACCCCAAACTATTTTTTTGACCTCAAAAAACCCCAAATTGGTACACTTGTGACAAATTTACCCCAAACTAATATATTTTTGATAAATTTACCTTCCGTTAGTTTTTGTTAAATTTAACGTCAAATTGCTTAGTTGGATGGCATGTGACACTTCACAGGTATACCAGTTTGAAATTTTTACCCTCTGTTTATCACAGGTTTATCAATTTAAGGTTTTTAATGGTACTGATCCAATTTAACAAAGGGTAAATTTGTCATAGATGTAATAGTTTGGGTTTTTCGTGGTAAAAAAAATTAGTTTGGGGTAAATTTGTCACAACTGTACCAATTTAGGGTTTTTTATGGTCAAAAAAATAATTTGGGGTAAATTTGTCACGGACGTACCAATTTGGGGTTTTTCGTGGTCAAAAAAATAGTTTGGGGTAAATTTGTCACGGACGTACCAGTTTGGGATTTTTCGTGGTCAAAAAAATAGTTTGGGGTAAATTTGTCACGGTGTACCAGTTTGGGGTTTTTCGTGGTATTAATTTTTTTTTTTTTACCGCGTTTGAAATTCGGAGCACACTCCTTTCGATTTCAGAGCATGTTCATCACTTCCGTCCCCTCTCTCTCTCTCCTCTCTCTCTGGCTCTCTCTCCTTCCTTTTTTCAAGATCCCGAAATCTCACCATCTCGCGCACCCCAAAAGCGAAGAATAATTCACTGTGGGCTGGCGCTTTTGGGATTGGAGGGGGTGGAATTCGAATTGAACAATCGGAGGATGGAGCACTCGGGAGCTCCGAATCTGCACTCCCTCGCTGGCCTAGAGGGTTGTGCTGGACGAGAGCCAGTCCCTCTTGCAGTTTCCATGGCCAATCGCGTGTACGAGACTGGCAAGGAGGCACGTGAAGTCCTTTTTGCGAATTTCCTCCCGTTTGCGGGGCTCTCTCTCTCTCTCTCTCTCTCTCCTCCTCTCTCTCTCTCTCTTTTCCTGGTTTTGTTCCTCTTGCTTGAATAGGTCGGGATTCGCGAGTCTTTTTGAATCGGTGCCGGTGCATTTTTCTGGGTGCGTGCGGATTTGGGAAATTAGGTCTTCGGTGTTGTTTCGGGTCGGTTTGTTGGGGCGGGAGCGCTTGCGTCCTTAATTTTTTTTCCCCTATTTGGAAATGGCGCGGCGTGTTTGATTTTTTTGCTTTCTGGTGCTGAATGGTTCCGTGTAGTTTTTCGCTTTTTGTCGTGTGGGTGCTTTGAAAGATACTGCGCCGGAATAGTGAGGAATCTAGGTACTGATGTGACTGTGTCTTAGTTGTAATGGGATGAGTTTCGTTTAGCTGGGAATGGAGGAAAGAGGAAGAGACAGATTAGTCCTGGGCCCTAGTTCATTTGAGATAACACGAATGGTATGGGGTTTCTTCATTCGCCTGTTGCTTCTGGCTATGTCTTGTTTACGGTAGCTGAATGTTATTGAGAAGAGGCCTGTGTGAGTTGCTTGATATTGTTTTGCTTGGGGGGGGACGGAGAGGATGGAAGAGGGCAATTGATGCAGCTCCTTAGTATACGTGGCATCTTGCAAGTATCACTTGTGTAACTAGGTTGGGATCGTGGTTTGGGAAGGAAAGGTGATTGGCACTCGATTCAAGCATTCTTAAATGCTTCTTACTAGTTTCCAGAAACAATTTCTGTTGTCTCCCTGTGTTCTTCCATTCCGTTCTCCTCTTGTAATGCCCCAGGTAAGCTTAAACAAACCTGCATGCATATTCTTAAGCTAGTCCTAGATAGGAACCTTAGTCAGGACATGGTTGGACACCAGGTTTCATCGATCTTAGCAAAGGTGCGCCCACTTCACCGAACCAAAACACCTTTTATTTTGCAGGGACCTCGTATATGCGTTTATCTGCGGTTACTTTGTGCCAGCAGTGATTTATTATGTGAAAAAAGGAACCTGCATACCAGGGAATTGGCCACTAGAGAGTTCTCATTTGGGTTGTTCGCTGTGGTCTGTACTTTTTGTGATATAGAGGAAGTGTGGTCGCAATTTATGTGATATTAAAGCGTGGCTTTTGAATTATCCTTAATTGCTCAGGACAAAAGAACAATTCAGACTGCCCTCACCATTGCGAGCAACAAGCATCTTGAGCTTCAGAGTTTTTTGCTCTTCCCAAAATCCTTTCAAAAATTAATAGTTACATGTACACATTCATCATCATCCAACTTAACCAGTGTGTCGGCTGTGTGTTTTTTTTTCAAAAATTTGGAGGGAAGCATATGGAGAATCAAACTT
>JAGVVM010009895.1:0-13191 GCA_019149425.1 Psidium friedrichsthalianum | reverse complement strand
CCCTCCCCTTCCTCCTCGCTCAATCGAGCTCGCTCCGGCCCACCGTCTCCCGCGCCTACCTGCTAGGTACCTACCTGACAAAAACGAGCAGGCCTACCGGCTAACAGTAATAGCAAACTAGCCCAACGAGGGATAAACAGTTGAAAGATATGGCAGTGTAAACAGCAAGACCCAGGAGGCGTCGGACTAAAATAGCATGAGCTGTCCCCCCTCTCTTTTCCAGAAAACAACCCCGAAGATTCCACACCCTAGAACCTATCCACGGCCAGTGTGAACCTCGACCTTTTTCTCTAATATTTTCAAAAAACATATTAAAAAAAATACGAAAAAATATGAAAATAATTTGTTCAAAATGATTCTTAGACTTGGCCAAGGCTTTAAAGTTATTTTTCAATTTTCTCATTTTTTTTGATTTTCTATGATTTTTTTTTGGAAAATAAAAAAATGCTGAAAAAATACTAAAATATGAAAAATCATTTTTGTTCAAGATAGGTTTCCTAGGCTTGGCCAAGGCCCCAAAGTGATTTTTTAATTTTTTTAATTTTTTATAAATTTTTATGAATTTTTTAAAGAGAAAATGTGATTAAAATCAGGTGTCAACAAAGTCCTCGTGCCGTGCACAAGTACTGACCCGCTAAGACTGGTTCTTGATGCCAGAGTGAGCAACCCAACATCGAGGGAGTCAGCTAGATGCAGCATGGGCAAATTGAGCGCTACGACGGGGCAAGCAATCGTGCGCTGAGCAAGTTCTCTTGAGGCCATAAAACGACGTGGACGAATAAGACCAGGCCGACAATGCGGAATTTGCGTAGTGGATGTTAAAACCGCATGATGGAATATGACGGCACAGATTCACGTGAGGGAGCTGATTAGGAGGACCCGGTCCTTGGCCAGTAAGCCATTTGGGATAGGGTGTTGTTCTAGCATTTCCCCATGAAGAGAACTTCAAGGTGATACTTGATGAAAGGGTAGATGCACTACAGCTTTACTGGGGGGTGGGAGGGTTTTTGTCCATAGGAGCTCATCAAGAAGGTCATCGAGTGGGAGTCAAAGTTGTGCCTCAAGTTGGTAGCTTGAAGCGGCCAGAAGGGTATCAATGTGGTGTGGATGCAGTTCATCAGTCCAAGGGCTATGAAGCTGGAGGAATATCATTGGTCAGGTACAGAGTTTTGTTTTGGCTGTTCAATAGTGATGTTAGACAGATCTACCCAATGGTGCACAAGATAAGTTGCCAGCAGGTATGAGTGGTTGCAATATAACTATTGCCATTTTTACGTAGCAACTACACATTTAATGTTTCTCTCTTGGGCTTCTGTGTTTGAGATAGATAATTTGCTTCTTCAGATTAAAGGACACCTGGGCAATTAGCTTATTTTGTGCTAAGTAATACATCACGAAAAGAAGTTAATATCCTTAAAAAATACTATTAAAAAAAACAGATGTCGAATCCACTCAAAGTCTCTTGTCAACATCCTTACGTGGTTGCTCTTCTCTCGTAGGAGAACTTCTAGATGTGAGGTGTATCAGTATCTTACTCTATGATATTACATCATGTTATGGTGTTTTGGTATTCAATTAATAGGAGAGTTGGAGAATTGAAATAAATTGCTGTACTCTGAAGCAATCTCAAAATGAATTTTATTCTGTAATTTCTTCTTGGTTCGTACTATCAATCATATTCCTCATCATGTTGTGGACGATTGCCCTATTAAATCTGTCAAGAAAAAATTCAGAAAGTTCTCAAAAGTCTCAAAATCAGGAGAAGGATATTTTTTTAACCGATCAATTGCTATTTTTGACGGTTTTGTCCTTTCGATCTTTTCAAAATGAATTTTTCCCTATATGGGCAAATTGTCTCGAAAAACCTCAAAAATAAGGAAACGGGTCATTTTGACTGGCCAATCCTATTATTGGTGAATTTCCTTCTTGATCTTTCGAAATGAGATTTTTCCCCTTATAGGCAAATTGTTTGAAAAATTCTGAAAAATTCTCAAAAATCACAAAAATTAGGAAACGAGCCATTTCGACTGTCCAATCTTATTTTGACGATTTCCCTTCATGATATTTTCAAAATGACGATTTTGCCCCTTATGGGTGAATTGTCTTGAAAATTTCAGAAAATTCAGAAAAATCTCAAAAATTAGGAAACGGGACATTTGACTGGCCAATCCTATTTTGATGATTTTCCTTCCCGATCTTTTCAAAATGACGATTTAGCCCCTTATGAGCAAATTGTCTCGGAAAATTTCAAAAAATTCTCAAAATGGCAGAAAATGGGAAATGGTCAATTTTGACAGGCCAGATCCATATTTTGTGACTTTGAAACCCATTCTTTGTGAAATGATAGTTTCACCCCTCATGGGTGAGTCGTCCCCAGAAAACCAGAAAAGTAATTCAGAAAAATTCTTAGAAATTGTGGGAAATAGGGAATGACCACATTCAACTAGTTTGACCTATTCCCACTTCTTGAAGCTTGAAAAATGACCATTTTGCCCTTCTGATTAGCTTGACCCAAATCTTTTCGAGTCTCCTCAAATGATTTTTTCATGAAATAAATGGTACCGAAAGGGCGTTAGAGTAATCTAACATAACCAAGTCCCCGGACTCATTTTCTCTGGTTCGCAGAAATAAATTAGTTCTCCCGCTAATTTATTTAGGTTTCTAATCAACCTATCAAAAACGATTAGTGGCGACACTAAATTTTAAAATCATTTAAACAAAAACCAAAGTTGCGATTCGGTAGGGCTTGGGAGGGTCCGCGTTAGGTTAGTTAATCTAATGAACCTGATAATCCGTTCACCCGATCGAAATAAAATGAAATTTTTCTTTCGGTCGCGACATTCCTGAACAATGGTATCAAGAGCAAATAGGACTGTGTAATAGGACTCACTTCCCACAACCGTATAGGCTAGTTAGAGCACTTCAAATGCTGACTAACCTTGCAAAAGTTAAGCGATTCTAACATAGTTAGAAACACAACTTCCCATGCGTGTTGATACACCCTTTAGAAACATATCACTGCCTAGATCCATCTTTCCTAGCGGTGAGCGGTTCCAAGTTCAGGGTAGGTTCCACCTGGAACCTGGAACCTACCTGCCAGTATAGGTTCCTCATTTTTCGGAACCTAGAACCTACCATTCATAGGTTCCGGGTCCGATTCCAGGGTTCCTGGGAACTTGCCAATATAACTTCCATTGTATCAAAATAAATACATTCATATAGATAATTTCATTAAATAGAGACAGAGCAATGAAAGCATGAATGTAGGCGCAAAAAATCTTATACATCATAATAATCCACTAAATTATATTGCCACCCAGGTCCCAACCAAAAATCCATTGATCGAAATGTAACAATTCTAAGCGCAAAAACAAACATAAAAAGGACAAGCTCAAAAGTAAAATCAGTAGTACCCCAGAACACATCTCTTTTCATAGACTCTAGATAAATCACCTCCTCCTTCGCCATCTCCATATCCAGAAAGCCTAAGTTAAAGTTTAAAAGTAACGATCCCGGTTTTGGTTCCGATTCCGATTAGGTTTCATAGAGAACCAGGAACCGGAAACTGACGGTTTCTCAAAATGCGAAACCGGAACTGGACCCTATGTCACGCCTCGAACCCTACGGGCTCGCGACATCCCGCCATACAATGTCAGTTCATTTTGGCTCACGCGCTCACCTGGTCCACGACATGCGACGGCCCAGGAAAACTCATCGCAACCCAGACGGCGCCTCAGTCAAACTTAAGCTTGCGGAAGCTAATCTCCAACCCAGACATGCATACATACGATAATGGGGTAACGAGTAAAAGAGATAGACACAATATCATCAATAGATAACAGCATCAGCGTTAGGTACAGACCCCAAAAGAAAATACATACTACGGTCCAAAAGTCCTACGCCCGACCTGACACTCACAACCTAGACTCGGCATCTGGCGAGGTCACTCCTGCGGCTCCTCCTCAAGGTCATAGTCCGCCAGGGGTCATGCTCCTCCTCAGGCTCGGTGTCCATGGCATCTCCCTCCTCGTGTCCATCGATCACCATGCGACCTGGGGACGGGCAACTGCTGGCTCGGTTCCGGGTCGATGACTTCACCTCAAAAGTAGAGGGACGAAGCAGAGTAGGATCGTCCTCCTCGAGTACAGGAACGTCGAAAGGCTCGCATGGATCTCTCGAAGCCAAAACTCCCCTCTCTCTCATCCATGCCTCATATCTATGGGGGACAAAAAGGGGTCTACCCTGATCCACCCATATAGTAGTCACGTGCCTTGTGCCAAAGTGTAGCGTCGTCGTCCACGTAGTGAGTGACCTCCGTCTCAATCTCCACGGGACATCCAAAAAATACAGGGGGTCCGGCCATCACTGGGGTCTGGGATCTGAAATATTGGCAACCAATGCCAGTGAGTCGGGACTCAGTAAGCTCACTACTGATCCTGGCGTAGGATAAAGTATACTAGTAGGTTAGGTCCTAACCATTAGTCTAGGGTTCACGAATGACTACCCACGGGGTCCACTCTCGAATGACGGGCAACAGTTCATAGGACTGGGGTCAGTCTATCAGCAACCATAAAGCAATGGTAGGATTATACAGTTCACATGCAGGAGTGGATGATCAAACAATCAATGACACAAACTAGATGCAAACACTAAATGCACGAATACCCATCTCATGTGATCCAGGTGGATCCTGCCCGCGTCTCGTACGCATCAGGCCCGTGACCCAACCGCGTATGGTACGTCTCAGGTTGTCACGCTTATCTCTCCAGTTTCCCCGCGAAAACACGCCTCAGTGCCGACCTCCCCTTGTCGCTCCATGTAACAATGTACCCCATGCTCATGATCAGTTGGTACCAGGGTATGCCATACATCACAGTGCACAAGCCCTATAGTCTCAGACAAATATTCAGTGGGTACAATCAAGCATGGCAGGTCAAATCAACATGGAATCATAACACTTCAATGTCAGTGAGTACTCCTGGGACATAAATACATTTCTCATGCAGATCCCGACATGGGAGTTTCAGAATTGTTACCCTATCCCAGTCCATAGGCATTCAGGCGATGGACTCGATTCTTGACTCACGCCTTTCACAATTTAGACCCATAAGGCTTGTTATAAGAATTCGTTTCACATTTCTTGTTATGCTGGGTTTCCCCACAGTAAACCCATATTGACACAAGGCCCATCACGGTTAGGTCTTAGATCCAATGAGGTCCATTAGTCCCATTCGACCCCAACCTTTACTCCTGATCCATGGCTCTTATTTGGCCCATTAACATTTCTGTACTTTGAGTCCAAGTCATCCTAAATGGATCGTAAAATCCACGTTAAAGCCCAAGGTTCAATACGGCCTAATCCAAGCTTACTAGTTTAGTTTAAGCCTAATTAAATTTTCGACCCATCATTGCTCTCAAGCCCATAATTGATTGTGAGGACCATATCTTTGGATGACCATTTGACCATGCTACTCACGTCCAAGGCCCATGGCCCGCTGACTACCCAAGCCCGTTAAGTCCTAACTTGTCTAATTTGGCCCAAATTGAACCCCAAGCCCAACTACTACCCTTGGCCCATCTTTTGCACGCCCAAGACTCTTCTTTCCAGCCCATTAGTCCCACCAAATCCACGCCTAAACCCAAGCCCATTAAATTGGACCTAAGCCCACTAAGCCTAAAGTGAGTGTTTTAAACCCAAAATGACCCCCAAACCCATCTAGCACCTTGGGCCCCTTATATACACGCTCCCTTCTCATCCACAGCCCATTATTGACATCTACAAGCCCAAATTGGAATTGTCCAGCCCACAATTCAGCCCACTTCATTAAGTACCCATAATCGGTCTAATTAGTTCTAACCATAATCACCCATTTTTCATTTATCTACTTATACCAAAATCATTGATCAAGCAAACCACACACATATACTATATTCCTATGCCACAATTAGGGGTTGGGCTTACCGGAACGGGCTAGATTGGCGGCGGCAACGGGAAGGCCCAAGTCGGCCGAATGAAACCCACGGCCGTCGGAGGGGAGCGGCGGCTTGGGGCTGCTCCGGCGGTCTCACGGGTCTTCGAAGGCCTAAGTAAAATGAGTCTAGATGTTAGAGAGGGCAAGGGGACGAGCGGGTTAAGTTGGGGTGGCCGGAGTTCCGCCGAGACCAAGAACGACGGGCGGAGGAGACAGAGAAAACGGGGTTGGTCGGGTTCCATACGGGGATGCTCGAGCCATGGAAGTCAAGAGATGGGAACTAGAGAAGCTTACCACGGTGAGGTGAGGACGAGGGACGGTCGGCGGTGGCGGGACGACGGCGACGTGGGCGACGGACGAGCGGCGGCTAGACAAGCCGAGAGAGAGAGTGAATTGGAGGGCTGGTCGGGCCAAGGAGGGGCTTCATGCCACGAAAATGAAAGGATGAAGGACCATGGGGCTTACCTAGACGAGGTGGTGGCTGGTGGTGGCCAGACGACGGCAGCGACGGGGCGGAATCCGGCGGATGAGCGGGCGAAACCGAGAGAGAGATGAAGATCACGAGAGGAAGAGAGGGAGATGGGGGATGGCCGGCCGAATTTGTGAAGAGGGAGAGAGAGTACGAGGGATTATACTAGTTAGAAATTCAATTATAATGCTAAGTGGGGTTAGGTATGGGGTTTTATGACATTTGATGTGTACTTGATTGACTTAATTGACTTGTCTTGGGAATTGTGTGATTGATGGATTGATTTGACTGATATGACATTGATTGATGTGACATTCGATGTGACTTCGCCTCGGGATGCGTGCCAAATGCACCGATTGAGCCCCGAGCGCGAACGAGTTTCAGACTGGAATTGATACTGTTCTATCGCGTTCGTTCTAAGATAATTCTATTTATGCTAATTCTAAGGACTGAGCATTCACCAGGGGCATTTCGGTAATTTTTTCTACTCACGTCTTGCTTCTCGACGTGCACCGGCTGTCTGCCCTTCAGGCGATATTTCTGCAACTGAATCCATTTCTCCGTCGCGACCATCTTAGAAATTCGATTGTCCAAGGTCGGGATTCATTTTGTGACCAAATCCATTAAGTTACGGCTCTGTCGAAATCTCAGACCAACGGGCGACTTTTTGGAAAATTTCCCAGGTAGCCTTTCCCCTTTGGTTGGTCGTCCCAGGGTAACTAATCCTAAGTGAGTATCGATTAGAGCGTACTAATGAAATACATCCATCATTTAGAAGTCCCGATAATTGGGTCGAATTTTCAGACTGTCACACCCTAGTTTCCTAGAACTTGGAACCGGACCAGGAACCGCAGGTTTGGTTCTTCGATTTTCGGTTCTACCCTAGAATCATGCTCACCTCTAATCCTTCCATCGAAAACGTTGGGCATAGCCTGCTCGCAAAGTAGCAAGTTACAATTCCCTACGACGCATGACCAAATGGCGCAGTTACCAAAGGAGGACTAGGATCATCTCTGTCAGCTTGAATGGCATCTAGTCCCTGAGAAAGTAATGCGGAGATAAGAAATAGCAGTGCCCCCATTCGACTTTGAAAAAGTGAAGTGTTGCTTTAAGTCTTTGGAAAATAGTAGCTTGCACACTATAAGTCTCAACTCTTAGAATTTTCTGCAAATCAGAAGCTGATTCTATCGGAAGTCCCTGCAGAGCTTTGATATTACCCTTATCCTTGTAACCATCCACAAGGCCTCAAGTTCTTTACCAGTAACACTTAAAGTGGCGATAACAGCCCTTTTATTATTTCCACAGTGAAATAAAATCTCACTCATACTTCTTATCAGTGCCCTCAATTTTTCATGGTCTGTTGGGTGATGATGGGAACACTCTGCAAAATAAAGAAAGTCAAGGCAAGGGATCATCATGATGAACCTCACAGTATGGTGTGTTTGTGCTATATGAGGTCATATTCTCTAAAGCATAAAAATCTCAATGCACATTGGTAGGTGCTCCTTGCTTGTCAAATCCACGCGCTAATGAATATCATTAAACTTGAAAGAAGAAACAAAAATGGACAGGAAGAATGCACAAGATATGCTAAACATGGAGCTAACCGATAATTCATGGGAACTTCACTTCAGAGACACCATTGGAATTGTTTGTAGCAATCCAAATTGTGGGAGGGCGCCAACCGTCGAGGTTGCTTAATTCTCCAAGAAAGAACTACGGAATACGAATGAGACAGGACACAAACCGTTTAGAGAGAAACTCCATCAAGAACGTTGATTGTTGGTCAGCGATTGGCCTTGCATTATAAAGTGATTCGCCTCAAATCGTCGCCCCAATGATGTTCGATGAAAGTCGCATCAATCTAAGCTTAACTCGTCGCCGTCGATGCAAAAAATGCAAATGCAGAAAAAAAAAAAATATATGCAATGGCATTGAGAAATATTTTTGGAGAGAATTAATTCTCAATTTTGTGTAATATTAATGAAAAAGAAAAATCAAAATTTAGGTGTCAACAGATTATGGCAGCAACCAATAACCTACTCATACCCCATAATCATACAGCCTTTTATGATATTGAATTAAGGTCAGTTGCAAAAAATTGGATTGATTTACATAGACGATGAACTGATATACAGACGTTCTTCTTGATTATATCGTCCATGGTGTTCATGCAACGGAGCCACTTTACTATCATTTAGAATATATGGAGTGATACAGTAGACACACACAGAGGTGAATTTCTTACAAGAGGATGTGCAATAGGTGCAGCAGTTCGTGCAAACACTTTTAATTTACTTTATTATTTATTTTTTTAGTAAAATGAGTTATTGACATTTGATAACTTCTGTTGCCATTTGATTTCATAAAGCGGGTAATGGCATGGAACAAATCATACAATTAAGTTTCACTTTATCTCGTGAGAACACGCAAGATGTAGCGAGGATAGCTAGGGAAATACTAACGGCTACAATGAAAGAGAAAGATGACATGATTCCCCACCAAGCACCGCGACAAACCACGCGCCACCCCCTACTAACTCATAAACTTCATCCATTGGTCCGCCGCACTTTCGAGGACGATATATCTACCCACTTGAGACTATTTAGTCAATCGGAGGACCACTTGAGCTCATCTATTAAGGATGTCATCCCTACCCCTTAGCCTATCATACAATAAATTTCACTCCTGGTTCATTTAAAGGTTCTTCAGACATGATTACAATGTAGGGTCAGCCAGTTTGCCACCCATTTAATGAGGGATCCGATTTGTCTTACATGATAATCGACAGTCTTAGATGTTGACACCTGAATTTTAATCATCTATTTTTTTAAAAAAATTAATTGAAAATCTATAAAAATTTATAAATTGAAAAATTAACTTTAAAAGCATTGGCCAATCCCAAGGAACCAATTTGGAACAAAAAATAATTTTTGAAAAATTTTCTTTTTTTTTAATATTTTCATATATTGGAAAAATACCCCCTAAAAAATCATAAAAATAGATTTCGTGGCCTAAAAAATAGGGAAAATATCCAATATTTTTATTTCAAATCCCTTTTCATGTTGGCCCATTTTAAACTTGAAAATCCAATTCAAAATTATGTGTTCCTTCATAAATATAATCCCGATCGGGCCTAAAAAATGCAATTTGTCTTTTTATTTTAATTTTTTACTTTTTAGGAGTTGTGACATTGTCATCTAATATCCAAGATTTCTATCTCAGTCCAATGGTGCCCAAATTTTCTCAATTTTGACAGAAGAGGTTTGATTAGAATTTTATTTTTCAATTTAGCCCCCAAATCACCGAAAATGAAACTAAAGTTTTTCTCGGGCTACCCATGAAAATCAAAACCCATCACCCTTATACTTGTTAACATTCTAAATTCATTGGTGGGGCTATTTTGGTCGTTTTTGCCATTAAGGCTTTGAAATGCTCAAAATAGATTTCAGTCAAAACCAAACGTTGGGTTTTTGTCCAATTTCAAGTGATTTTTTCATAAAAACCTCATTTTTAAATGTAATTCATGTCGGGAAACCTTTTTTTTGGCTTGATTTCATGAAAAAGGGCCGATTTACGACCTAATTAGGCGACTTTTAGGCCTGTCGAGTCGTCGGGTTGGCTGACCCGACCCATGACCCGAACACTGTTCATTTTCTTCTCCCTGAGCACATGGAGTGCATGCGCGGGGGAAGAGGCCGCGGTCACAAGGCGTCCTTGTTGGAGGTACGACAAGGAATAAATTTTGGTTATTTTGATAGATGCAACTTCAAAATTGCTCCACGAGATGAGGTATTTGCTGACCTCCATTGCTAAGAGCATTATTCACATTAGCTCTATGCACAACAGCTAAAGCGACCTCAGCAGCTTGGGCAACAGTGGCAGCTCTTTCTTCAGCCTGCCTACCCATCAAGGTGCTTACTTTTGCCAATACTCTCATAATATCTCCAATACTTGGGTTTTTTTTTAGCAGCTTGAGCTCGCAGCTGGAGTACCTGCAGCTTGAGCCCCTGAGCCAGACACACTTCCATACTTCCGTGGTCTACCTCTGTGGCTCATTTCTTTGTCTAACTCACTTTCACCTGCTATAATTCCATCAAGGAATTAAAACCTAAACCAACAATTGGGAGGGTCTAGCAGCACGCAACAGTAGGCTAGGACTTAAAGCTAGGGTTCAGTCTCTACCTCAGGTCTAGACGCACCTGCAACTTAGCACTTAAAAATAACACATGGCATCTCAATTCTAGCAACCACATGCACCAATCAAGAGCAGGCATATACGCCCAACCCTAGTCCAACTTAGAGAGTCTCTCTATCTAACTACCCCACAAATCATCATCCTTATCACTCCAAGCTCTCGAATAGTCTCTTTATCGAGCTGACCTTACTCTGATACCACTTCAACGGGGATGTCACGCCCCGAACTCGGCGGACGCGTAACATCCCACCTCTTGATTATTCGAACATCGCCTGGCCAAACTCTAGCAACAGCCCAGGACTCGTCACGGTCAAACGACAGCTACTAGATTTGCAACAGCGAAAAGCACGCAATCCCAGACAAAACACATACAGGGTAGAGAGAGAAAGAAATTCAAATTTACATAACTTAGCATAAGACAATAAAGGTTTTATACAACCTGGAGGGAGAATATCATCTGAACCTCAAAACATAAGTTGGCCAAGATCAAAAAAAAAAAGAACAGGCCAAACACCAAAAAGCTACTAATCTCCATATGTGCATCATCGGGGAACTACTCATCCTCGAAAAAGGGCCACTCCTCCGGGTTAGATTCCTCGGATATTGGGGATCTAGGTTTGCCATTCGCCAGCTCGATATACACATCATCTACTCCATCACTACATCCCCGTCTGAGTCCAGTAGCTCCATAGGCTCAGGGTTTACAACCTCGCCTCCAAAAGTGGTTGTATTTATTAGGCCTGCCAGTCCCATTGAGAAGACTAGGACATCTAAACCCTGCAAGGACCCTGCCATTCTTCCTGACCTCTCCGACTCATCCACCCCTTGTATCTTATAAGAGATCAAAATGTCATATCCCTCGTTGACCCATACAGTACAGTTATACTTCTCATACAAAATTTCGTCCACGGCAGGATACGTAACTATCTCGGTCTTGATCTCTTGAGGGATCCCGTGGCGGATTCGGGGAACAATCATATCGAGGGTCGAGGGTCTGAAATGGCAATCGGCCACAAAATGTGAGTCGAAACTCAGCAGGCACACGCTTAAACTCAATTAGAAAGCAGTATACGTCTCATGCCAGAATGTAAATCGTCACATGAATATTATAAAATGAATATTATAAATTTCATATTATACAGATGCAGACGCAGTATGCTCAATAATTCTCTGGTCCCCGTAGCTCAATAGAACTTCCAAACCCGGCCACGTCATAGACGCTTCAAGCATGTACCTCAATCCGTGTCTAAACATACTAAAGTTAGTACCTTGTCACTCTAGCTACCCCGTGCCGAGCACATTCAGACGCAAGTGTAATGATCATGGCTCAATAAGCATTGCAATCAGCACCTCCTTATCGCTCCTCTTTCCGGTAGCCCCCTAAACATTGCCGGGCCGTCCGCGCACGATTTTACGCACTCCGTCAAACGCACATGTCTCATGCCAATATGCAGATCGATGATATGCAACACTGAGTCTTCAGTTGACTCGATCCATAATACTCATGCAAGTCAGCTTTGCTATATGCATTCTGCCTCACTATCATTCACATGGGTACACAGTTCACACCACAATATTAACCTGATAACCATGCATCGTACGTCACAAAAACTCACAACTCGGGACCCAATTTCCAATCTAAGTCGTCTAGGCTTGAGGGCAAAAATTCGGCACACATGACAATTTTTAGGTCCGCAAAAGACTATTTTACCCCTATGACCAGCAGCAAAATAATCGATATTCAACGTCCAAGAAATCTATTTTTTCACATAAAATTTATCCTAGTCTAATCCCTACTTGACATTCTAAGTCAAAAAAATGTTCTAAATCGGCATAATTAGCATTCTAAGTCAAGTTTAGAATTGTACTCACCCAAAAAATCGAGTTCGAGCTTGGAACAGCAGGCGACCGTAGCTCGGTTGAATGGCGAACTTGGATGACCGACGGTGGCGAGGTGGCTCGGTCGAGGCGATAACGAGCTCGGGCCACGAACGACGATGAGCTTGGACCACGAATGGCGATGAGCAGCGGGCCGTTGGCTGGAGTTCATGACAGACATGACTGGAGCAAGCGGTGTAGCTTGGCTCGCGTTGTGACACCGCTTGACCAAGCGATGGCCGAGCGTGAGATGAAGGTTGAGCAGCAATCGAATCCCCGGCAAAGCAAAGAGTTCTGGCAGGCAATAGCAGATTGTCCAGCCGAGGGAGCGAAGATTGTAGGCGTAGGCAATTTCGCGCGGCAAGACATAGTCGAGGGATATAAGATCAAACGCGCATCAACTAAGTTCTACACGTGAGGCGCAAGGCTAGGAAAAGAGGGCAGCAGCGATGGAGAAAAAGAAAAGAAACAAGCTGGCAGCATGCAGCTATAATTCAGCAGGCAAGAAATCAAAAAACAAGGCTGCAAGTAGTGACGGTTGGGAGCAAGTGTAGAAAGAAAGGGGCAATTCACGCGAGGCCTAGCAAAATGCAGCAAGTTCATTTCGCGATTTCCCCTTTTTGGCCGTCGAGGGAAGGGAACGAAGGAGGCAGGAGCAGAGTAGTAGGTAGCAA